>JASDQU011247292.1:27741-44687 GCA_032191745.1 Picea mariana
TTATGTTGATGACATTATCCTTATTGGTAGTGACTAAAAACTTTTAAACCATGTGAAAACAAGCCTTAAGAAGAAATTTGAAATGACAGACTTAGGTTTTTTTGCACTATTTCCTTGGCCTCCAAGTTTTGCAAACCAATGAAGGAAGTTTTCTTTTCCAGTCTAAGTATGATTATGAACTTCTTCGTCGCTTTCACATGGATGATTGTAAGCCAACCCCTTCTCCCTTCCATTGTGGAGTCAAGCTTACTTCCACTTGTACTTCTCCTGAAGTTGATAGCACCCTGTACCGTCAGTTAGTTGGTAGCCTCTTATACTTGACTCATAACTGTCCTGATCTTTCCTTTGTTGTTGGTATTGTTTCCCGGTATATGCAAACACCCCATGAAATCCATTGGAAAGAAACTAAAAGGATACTTCTCTATGTCTGTGGTACAGTTCAATTCGGGATACATTACAGTTCAGGGGGGATTCCTTTATTGGTTGGTTTCATTGATTCAGATTAGGCCAGCAACCCTGATGATCGGAAGTCTACTGCAGGTTATGTTTTCAGCCTTGGTTTAGGACCTGTCACTTGGGCCTATAATAAACAACATGCTATTTCACTTTCTTCAGTAGAAGCAGAGTACCGAGCATCGGTAAATGCAAGTCAGGAAGCCTTTTGGTTTGGACAAATCCTTTTAGAGTTTGGATTCCAGCAACAACATCCGACCAACCTTTAGTGTGAAAATTGGAGTGCCATCAAGCTCACCAAAGAACCAGTTCAATATCAACGCAACAAACACATCGAGATACACATTCACTTCATCAAAACTCTCATTCATGATCAAGTTGTTGAAGTGCTCTTTTTCCCTACAGAATATCAAGTTGCAGACATTTTCACAAAGTCTCTTACAGAAGCGAAGTTTTCCAAACTTTGATCTATGTTAGGAGTTCATGAAGTTGTCATTAGGGGGGNCTTCTCCTATTGTATCACTATTGTAAATCCTTCAATCATATCCCAAGTTGTTCTTAAGGGGGGATGTTAGGATATTTAGACACTTAGGAGTTAGTTAAGATCTACTTGGTCCAATGTGTCGTTACGTAAAAGTGTGTTTCTTAATTTGTTTCTTTAGTATACATTAGTATGAATTTGTAGTTAGGAAATCCAACGGTCACGATATGTTTTGGACATAGAGTGATTTGACGATTCATATTCTCCTCGATCTTAATGACCATTGATCCATGGATTAACACCAAATTGGTCCATGATCTCTATTGAAAGATCATGGAGGTTCATTTGTCGATGATAAATTGTGAGAAATTCTCTTTTAAAATCTCTCTGTAATATTTTTCTTTTGCATTAATAAACTTCTCCAAGTGGTCACGTTGGTTGGGGCCGTGGATGTTTCCCCGTAGGGGTTTTACCGCATCAAAACATTGGTGTGCTGATTTTTGATATGGTTGTGTGAGTGGTTACTGAAGGTGTTCATCCTCTATTGGAATAACTGTGTTTTCGAACATTCTTACATCTAGAATAAAGGGCTCACATACCAGGGACAATGGCCCTTTTCATACAACAAAAACAATGTCAAAACACTTACAAAACTTTGATGAAATCTTCCTTGATTTCCATGCAAAACCTAGTCTTCAAATTTGTTTTTGTTACAACTCCACATGCACTGTTGTAACAACCTTTTAGGGTTGTCTAAAAACTGTTGTTACACCCCTATAATATCCCTCTTTTACTGCCCCAAAATTTTCCTTTAGACGTATTCCTCAAGTGTTGTACTAAATCTATCTTCTTAGTTGTCATAAAGACTTCAATGACAACCCTTCAAGCCTTCCACCAAGATCCTGTTAGGTTGAAAATACTAGTCTCAAAGAACTGGTTGTAATATCCCCTTAATTGCTACTACACAACCTCTTGTTCTTGCTATACATATACCAGCCTTTTCGTAAACCTTCTCTTAGATTGTTGAGTTGTTGAACACATGTAGAATCCCCAAACCTTTGCTACCAGCCTCTCGTAGTCTCATAGCAATTGTTGCAGCCTTTTCCTTGTTTTCAAGTTCACTTGACAACCACTCCATAACAAACTGAACTCACTAGCATCCCTAAGCACCTTAAGTGTTGCCTCCAAAGTTCCTTCCTAGCAAGTCGAGCTCTTGTACTAGTCTACGACTGCCTTTTGGCACTAGGCCAAGTCACTATAGGTTTTACTTAACCCTGCAACACCTTCTCTTAGGCTGGATGAACCCTGTGGCAGCCTCCTCTTGGTGGACCAAACCTACCTCAGCACTATAGAAACCCTCCTAACACTAGCCACAACCTTCCTAGTAGCAATGCCTTCCCAAAACACAAATAAGAAAACAAACCCTAAGGCCTCACAACCTCCTCCATGGCTGGACCTACAATCACCATAATTGGACTGAAATTTTCAAGCTCTCCACACACTATGATAATGTCACAATGACATCTCTCCTTTATATATAAGTCTAGGGGTCAACTAAGAATCCCCTCCACAAGTCAACACCAATTTAGGATTTCTTTGTGGGTGTGAAGCCCCATCACAAACTCACGAAGCCCATCGTCAAGCCCATGAAGCCCCAACTTCATTCCAATGGTGGTTTTCATCCAAATGAAATTGTGATGTAATGTCCACGATGATTCCCACGTGCTTGGCACGTAGGCCACACGATAATACCTGCTTGAAGCTACACAAATCAACACTCCCTCTTAGCAAGGGAGGTATTATCACCACACTCCACAATCACCTAGAAGTATCTATGTCCCCCCAACTGTAAGTAACTTTGTTTCCCACACTAGATTCGCTACCACATATGCTCTCCAATCCACCTAATTGGTTGTCCCCTCTGTCACTAAAGAAAACTTGCTCTCCAATCCTCCTGACTGATTGCACCCTTGGTCACTGAAGCAGATCATGTTCTCTAGCATGATCCCTCCCTAGAAGACACCCTACTCCTAGAATCCTCCCACTCCTAAGCATCATGCCTGGCCATCTCAACCCATGACACTCTCCTGACAATATTGGAATATGCCTCTCTCCCATATGAACCTAAAGGTTTGCTCCCACTGAGTGACTAACTCTCCCTCTAAGCCTCCTGGCTCCCTCTGAAGTTGGACTCCCTATGAGTCTACAAAACTTTCGGATTTACCTACTCCCTGTCCATTGTCCTCTACATAATCATGGGAGGTTTATCCTCCCCAATATTGGATCTTGAGGGATAACTACCTATGAACTCTAGTTCCCTATTAGCATGTACCATTGGTGGAGACACCTACTTCACCAGTAGTGGAGCTACCTACGCCCTACTCATATGTCTCTCTTCTCCTTCTAGTCATAGCACACATAGGTTGGCCCCTAATCATATATAGGTTTCCATCTATAACTCCAAGACCATTATTGTGCCTGAGCTAGATCCTTTGGGAATTCAATAACACATGTCCATCCTAGAACAACACTGCATAGCCCTAATCCTCAATTGTTGAGGCTGAAAACACACTCCTGGCACCCATAGAACATTTTCCACTCACAACACATCCCCTGACTCCATCTGGAATACCACTGCTCCATATCCTTTTACGACATCCCTAGTCCTCATACCAAGCTCCTTGTACATACTTGAGTCAGACACTGTGAATATATTCAACAAAATCTTATGCCCTTGTCATGTGTCAATGGTTCCCACTGTATAAGTACCATGCACTCTCTCAAGGAAAGCATCCTGCTTACCTATGTCATGACCATCCAATGAACTTCTACCCAAGTCCATCATCCAATTCATCCATGGACTCTAAGAGAGTCTCCTCCTGGATACAGTCAGTCCATAGTATGTCAAACCCTGGAAATGTCTCATGCATAGATCCCCTGGAGAAATGGTTCCCAAGACCTGGGAAGACCTCTTAGTGTCTACGCACATGATGCAATTGAACTTGTGTCCTCTCTATGAATAGTCCCAAGTTGTGGTTGGAAACTCAATCTAGTCCACTCTAGACCACGAAAACTCATCTATGCAAGTGTCCTCATCCTCTTGGGTCAAATACCTCATACATTATCATACATCGACATTGTGCAACTCTCTATTCCAATGAAGACTCTATCTCATCAACTTGGAAAACGTCCAAAGTTGTCTCGTCCGTGCTAAAGCACCTGAGTTACACCCATCACAACTCACCATGTCAAGTCACGATAAGTCCATCCATAGGGTTGGAAATCCTCCACATAACATACTGTTGAGATCCAGACTCTTTGTCAATCCATCAAAACTCCCAACCTACCACACCATCGACCTGCAATAGCCCACAACTCCTCATCTGAACGACCTACTCCATATCTCAAACTAGAGACCATCTAACCTATTTCTACCTACAACAGTCACTATAGCTCCCTCTTAGAGCTATATCCTCAACACTGCTACAACTCCCTCTTAGAGCTATATCTTCAACACTGCTACAACTCCCTCTCAGAGTTGTCACTTATGTAGATAACTCAGATCCAACTACCATTCTCACAACCATAACTCTTATCCAATGTTATATTTTACTACACCTTAGGTTTGGTCTATTGTTTCCACAACTATACACACATATACCCAATTTGAATTGTAAACATAAACACACTGAGATACCTAACTACTTTATCACAGTGGAACATAAAACTACCAATTAAATCATACAAAGGTACACAAGTATTTAATGCCAAAATATCTTATTCTTACATCTAGAACAAAGGGCTCCCATACTAGGGACAATGGCCCTTTTCTTTCAATAAAAACATTTCCAAAACACTTAAAAAACTTCGATGAAATCTTCCTTGATTTCCCTTCCAAACATGATCTCTAAAACTTTTGTTGTTACATCTAGACATGCACTGTTGTAACAACCTTCTAGGGATGTCCAAAAACTGTTGTTACACCCCTGTAACAACCCTCTTTTGTTGCCCCAAAATTTTCCTTTAGACTGTCCTCAAGTGCTATACTAAATCTGTCTATTGTGTTGTCCCAAAGACTTCAGTGACAACCCTTCAAAACTGCCACCAAGTTGTTCCTGGAAATATGAGCCAAAAAGGACTGGTTGTAACAGTCCCTTAACTGTTGTTACACAACCTCATGTGCTTGTTGTATCTATACCATCCCTCTCTTGGTTTTCTGAGATCTTTAACACATGTAGTAGACACAGAGCTCCGCTTCCAGCCTCTCATAGTCCTATATCAAGTGTTGTGGCTTTTTCCTTGCTGTTAACTTCACTCAACAACCACTCCTTAATAGACCAAACTCACTAGCAGTCCTAAGCACCATAAGTGTTACCTCCAAGGTTGATTTCTAGTAGGTCGTGCTCCTCTAACAACATGTTGAGCTCATGTACCAGTCTGTGGATGCCTTTTGGCACTAGGCTAAGTCACTCTAGTTTGTCCTCAAGACTACAACACCTTCCCTTAGGTTGGATGAACCCAATGGAAACCTCCTCTTGGTGGACCGATCATACCTCAGTACTGTAGCAACCCTCCTAACACCAATTACAACCTTCCTAGTAGCAGTACCTACCTAAAACAAAAACAATGAAACAAACACTAAGGCCTCACGACCTCCTCCATGGTTGGACCTACAATCACAACACTTGGACTGAAATTTCCAAGCCCTCCACATACAATGAGAAATTCACAATTATATCTCTCCTTTATATACAAGTCTAGTGGTAAACTTAGGTTCCCCTCCACATGTCAACACCAATGCCCCATCACAAACCCATGAAGCCCATCGTCAAGCCCATGAAACCCCAACTTTATTCCAAGGGTGTCTTCACCCAAACAAAAGTGTGATGTGATTCCCACGACGATTCCCACATTCCTAGCACCTAGGCCATGTGAGAATTCCTTCTCGAAGCTACACAAATCAACACTCCCTCTTAGCGAGTGAGGTATTCTCACCACACTCCATAATCACCTAGAAGTATCTTTATCTCCCACATTGTAAGTAAATTTACTTCCCACACTAGATACGTTATCACAACTGCTCTCCAATTTTCCTGATCGATTGCCCCCTCTATCACCAAAGAAAACATGCTCTCCAATCCTCCTAAATCGTTGCACCCTTGGTCACTGAATCAAATCATGTTGTCTGGCATGATCCCTCTATGGAAGACACCCTGCTTCTAGAATCCTCCCACTACTAAGCATCTTGCCTAGCCATATCAACCCATGACACCCTCTTGACAATCTTGGAATATGCCTCTCTCCCATCTGGAACTAAAGGTTGGCTCCCTTTGAATGACTAAATCTTTCTCTGAGCCTCCTAACTCCCTTTGAATTTAGACTCCCTCTGGGTATACACAACCTTCAGAGCTACCTGCTCCTTGTCCACTGTCCTCTACACATTCTTGGGAGACTTCTCCTTCCCAATGTATCCTAAGGGTTGAATCCTTCTCAACTCTAGCTCCCTCTGAGCTTGTACCATTGGTGGAACTACCTGCTTCACCACTAGTGGAGCTACTTTCTCCCTCCTCATTTGTCTCTCTACTCTTGTTGTTCATAGAACGCATAGGCGGGCCCCTCAGCCTATATAGGTTTCCCTCTCTAACTCCAAGACCATTGTTGTGCCTGGGCTAGATCCTCTGGGCATTGAATAACACAGGTCCATCCTAGAAAAACATAGCATATCCCTACTCCTCAATTGTTGAGGCTGAGAACACACTCCTGACACCCATATCACATTTTCCACTCGCAACACATCCCTTGACTCTATATGGAATACCATTGCTCTAGATCCTTGTACTGAATTCCTAGTGCTCATACCAAGTTGTGGTTGGACACTCAATTTAGTTCACTCTAGACCACGACAACTAATCTTTGCAAGTGTCCTCATCCTCCTAGGTCAAATACCTCATACATTATCATACCTAGACAATGTGAAACTCCTTGGCCTGATGAAGACTCTATCTCATCAACCTACCAAATGTCCAAAGCTATCTCCTCCATGCCAAAGAACCTGAGTTTCACCCATCACAAATCACAATGAAAATTCATTTTAAGTCCATCAAAAAGGTTGGAAATCTTCCACACAACATATTGTTGAGGTCCGGACTCTCTGCCAATCCACCAGAACTCCCAACATGCCACGTCACCAAGTTGTAGTAATAAAAAACTCTTCATCTAGATAGTCTGCTCTGTATCTCAAACCATAGACCATCTAATCTGTTGCTACCTAAAACAGTCAGTATAGATCCCTCTCAGAGATAGCTCCTCAAAACTACTACAACTCCCTTCTCAGAACTATAGCTTTGATCCCATGTTAGATTTTACTGCACCCCAGTTCCCATCTATTATTTCCATAGCTATACACAAATTTACCCAATTTGAACTGTAAACATAAACACATTGAGATGCCTAACTACTTTAGCACAACATAACATAAAACTATCAATTAGATCATACAAAGGTACACAAGTATTTAATGCCAAAATCTTTAGTTCTTACATCCAAAACAAAGGGATCCCTTACTAGGGACAATGGCCCTTTTCTTACAATAGAAACAATGACAAAAAAATTACAAAACTCTGATGAAATCTTCCTTGATTCTTGTGCCAAACCTGGTCTTCAAAAATACTATTGTTACAACTCCACATGCATTGGTGTAACAATCTTCTAGGGCTGTCCAAAAAATGTTGTTACACCCTTGTAACAACCCTCTTTTGTTGCCCCAAAATCTGCCTTTATATTGTCCTCAAGTGTTGTACTAAATATGTCTTCCGGGATGTCCCAAAGACTTTAGTGACAACACTTCAAGCATGCCACCAAGTTGCTATTAGGTTGGCAATATCAGCCTCAAAGAACTAGTTGTAACAACCCCTTAACTATTGCTACACAACCTCTTGTGTTTTTTGTACCTATACCATCCTTCTAGGTAGCCTTCTCTTAGCTTTTCGAGCTCTCCAACACCTATAACAACCCAAAACCTATCCTTCCAACCTCTCACGGTCCTATAGCAACTGTTATGGCCTTTTCCTTGTTGTTAAATTCACTCAAAAAGCACTCCTTAATAGATCAAACTCACTTGCAGTGCTCAACACCTTAAGTGTTGCCTCCAAAGTTTCTTCCTATTAGGACGATCTATTATACCAGTTTGTGGCTTCCTTTTGAAACTAGGCCAAGTCACTCTAGGTTGTCCTCAAGCCTGCGACACCTTCCCTTAGGTCGGTTGAGCCCTGTTGTAGCCTCCTCTTTATGGAATGAACCTACCTCAACACTATAACAACCCTCCTAGCACTAGTTGCAACCTTCCTAGTAGCAGTAACTACCCAAAACAAAAACAATACAACAAACACTAAAGCCTCACGGCCTCCTCCATGATTGGACATATGATAACCACTCTTGGAATGAAATTTCCAAGCTCTCCACAAACAATGAGAATGCCACAGTGACATCTCTCCTTTATATACAAGTCTAGGGGTGAACTTAGAAGCCCCAAGAAAATTCAATAGCAATTTAGGCTTTCTCTGTGGGTGTGAAGCCCCATCATAAACCCACGAAGCCCGTCGTCAAGCCCATGAATCCCCAACTTTATTCCAAAGGTGTTTTCACCCAAATGAAACTTTGATGTGATGCCCACTATGATTCCCACGTGCCTATCACCTAGGCCA
Source organism: Picea mariana (assembly GCA_032191745.1). NCBI lineage: Eukaryota > Viridiplantae > Streptophyta > Pinopsida > Pinales > Pinaceae > Picea > Picea mariana. Next base: position 36,379 of record JASDQU011247292.1, read on the forward strand.
CTTGAGAATACCTACTCGAACCTACACAAATCAACAAGAAAATCATTCAATAGCTTTTGGTAATTGGATTCTACTAAAATTAGGTCTTTCAAAGAAATATCGGTTGTTGGAATGGCTCACTTTGAAACACTTTTCAGAGAACTAGCAGATAATCACATAGTTGAGAATATGAGAGTGATTTGATTTTTCCCTGGGTTTTTTTATTAAGAAATGAACAATAAGATGGATGCCCCCATTACAAAGGATGAGCTAAGAGAAGTAATAGAAGGTTTCAAAAAGTCAAAGACTCTGGGTCTGGATGGTTGGACAATGGAGTTTTATATTGGTTTTTATGATATTTTGGAAGAAGAGATCCTTAGGGTAGTGGAGGAATCAAGGATTTTTGGAAGATTTTTGAGGGCTCTCAATGCAACCTTTATTTCTTTGATTCCTAATATTTCGAACCCAAGCTCCTTTTGTGACTTTAGATCTATTTCTCTTTGTAACCTCATTTACAGAATAATAGCTAAAATAATTTCTAGCAAAATCAAAGAGATCTCGTCAACTTTTATCTTGAAGGAAAAATTTGGTTTTCTCTTTAACATGTAGATAGTGGATGTAGTTTTCTTAGTGCATAAGGGTTTTCATTCCATCGGGATGAAAAATATACCAACAACATTTTTGAATCCCGATCTGGCCAAAGCCTACGATAAAGTCAATTGGAATTTTCTGAGGTAGGTCTTGCTCCAAATAGGCTTGAGGATAGAGGTAGTCAATTGGATCTTGGGATGTGTGTCATCAGATTCATTCATGGTACTTATCAATGGCACTCCTTTGGGGGTTTTTCAATCTTGAAGGGGTTTGAGACAAGGCTTCCCTTTGTCCCCTTTTATGTTTCTTCTTATAGTTGATATTTTGAGTAGGTTAATTAACTTTTCAAGAGTTGAAGGTTCAGTCAAAGGCATCATGGTAGAAAATGCAACAAATCTAACACATCTATTATTTGTTGACAACGTTGTTTTATTTGGGGATGGAATATTAATGGAATGGAGGTCTTATAAGAACATTTTAGAGTCTTTTTGTCTAGTGATTGGGATGGAAATAAATGATAACAAATCGCTAATCCTTTGTAATGAATTGTCCCATAAAGTGGAAGAATGGATCCTTCATAAATACTCCTTTTGTTTTGAGCCTTTAGATAATGATATGAGGTATTTCAGATAGCATTTGAAACCAAATGATTATAGATTGGTAGGCTAGATGTGGCTTTTCAGGAAAATCGAAGCTAGGATTACCTGTTGGTGTTATAGGTGGTTTAGTATTGGTGGAAGGATAGTTTTTCTAAAGAATATTATTGAGAGGATTTTTGTCTATTGGCTCTCCTTATCACATCTCCCAAAGATTATATTATAAAAGAAAAGAAGGAGATGATTTATTTTTCTATGGACAAGTAAAAATAAGGAGGTTATTCCACTTCATGTTAGTTGGAAAATTTTAGCAAAACCAAAAAAAGGGGGAGGGTGGGGTTTAAAGAACATCCACTTTTTTGATCAAGCACTAGCAGTGAAGTGTTTGTGGATACACTTTTTCAATGAAGGACTCTGGGGTGAGATTATGAAGCAAATAATATCTCAAGGATTATACAATGGAGTAGTGGATCAAGGTAGAATGAAAATCTATCAAAGGAGCTTTTAATATCTAGAAAAGGATGGTCTAAGCCTTACCAATTCTTAGTCGATGCATGGCTTGGAGTGTAGATAGAGACGATCGAGTTAGGCTAGAGGAAGACCCAATGGGTGGTGTTGTTGGAAATTATATACTCTCTCAGTGATCCAGATTTTATGAGCAGAACGAAATGACTACATATTATTAACTATTGTACATAGTGTCATTAATATATTGTCATTGATGTCAACAGTCGATATCATTGATGTGATGATAAGTTGGTATGACGAATTTTCATTGATATCAACAGTATTATGTTAGCATATGATGGTTGATGTCAAACAATTGAGTGAATGAAGATCAAATCTCATAAGAGATGATGAAGTTACAGTATGACGATATGCAGAGATAAAAGATCGGGAGGGTGAACGAATGAAGATCAAAGCTCAGAGGAGATGGCGTGATGAATCTCAGAAGAATTGTTGGAGGAATAGTCAACGATCAGATTAGATCAATTTCGTTTATACGCACATAGAGCTTGGATCGACAGGGAATATCACAATCCACATCGACTGTCGATGGTCACTCACCAAATACATCTACGGTTGGTGACAAAATGAATAAAGTGTAAAAGGTGGTGACATGATAGTTTTGGCGCTTTATGTTAAAGGGCATGCTAATATCAACAACTGATAATTGGGCTCTCATATATATGGTTGACATGGAATATCAGAACACCCCCCCCCCCGGACCTTTCTACCTTTAACGGTGGGGGGGGGAGGGGTTCGATTTGGTGGTTTTTTGTAATATCCTTGTTTCCCCTAGTTTGTAATTAATCATAAAATAGGATTTTCGTGCTAAGGCATGTGGACAGTGTAAATGTATTATTGTTTGAGTTGCCAATAACTGACTGTGAGGGTGAAGCCTTGAAAGTACTGGCCATGATATCACTAGAGGAAAGACTGAGAAAATTATAAAAGAGGGTTCATTATATCAAATAACCCCAGATTTCCCTTGATGGGGATAATCTCCTTCGGATCCCAAGGGGAGAAATCAATTAATGAAGAAAGGACCAGTGGTTGAATTATCAACCACCCCCATGAATGTAAGCATGGTCTAGTTGTAGAATGTCAACCCGAAGTACCACAGAGACCTGCAAACCCGAGCTTCCTTCTGACAGAAGGAAGATAAGATACATACACACGAATAACCAGAAAGGAGAGAGAGACGAGAGCAGAAAAGCTTATAAGGGAGATGCGCAGAGATCTCCAAGGGGGCCAATGAACAGAAGGTCATGAGCTTGATGCTAAGTGAGCATCTGATAAACATCGCCAAGGCCATAACAAAGAGAGAAATATCTTAAAGTTCACAGAGAACAGAACCTGAGCAGAAGCTGAAGTAGAGAAAGAATCCTTGAGAACCGCGAGAGTTCCCTAGTGATATCATGGCTTGGCATGGGGGTGGCCAGAGTGCTAAGAATGAATGCCTCTGAGCCTATGGTCGGGTGGAAGGATGAAAAACCACATTTAGTTAGTTGGATACCACCTGTAATAGATAAGTAATCGCATATCTTGTGTATTTAAGTGGTACTGTGAGTTAAAGTTGGATATCCCATGAATGTTTCAGGAATGTGCATGATTGCTTAATGGATAGAATCTATCCCTTCTATTTCTGCTTGATTCTGTATTTAGGTAATTAAGAAATTATATAGTTCGGACATGACTTGTACTCATAAATGCTTGTGTCTTGTGGTGGCTTAATTTAGAACCACGAACTGTGAGTTCGTCGACCCTAGGTACAGTTTCATGTGTGCATGTCCACCCTGCTAGTCGTTCTGAGTCCCTTGGAGGATAGAGCTTGTTAAGCTCAGGAGAGGTAGTGCAGATATGCATAGCCTCTCTGTGAGGAAAACATAGACCAAGAAGTACTTAAGTTATGGTGCTGAGAAATGAACGTAAGGGCTGCGCGGAAGAATTCTTCCAAGAGTTGTGTTCAAGAGAAAGAGTGCAAAGATCTTAAGCCTTTCAGAGCCAACCAAGCTCAGGAAGAATAGAAAGATTCAAGTATCGAAAGAGAATATCCTTTCATTTGGAATGTGAATGGATGAGACCCGTTTGGGAGAATCCAAGGTCTATCGCGACCATTAGATTTGAAGAAGGGCGCAGGCATTAGCACCTCGACTCCCTCAGTCTTCACAAGTTCGATGAATGTTGGTAATCATCGTGAAGGGGATAGATCCTCTGAAACCCAAAGTAGCGATGTGACCTAGAACGTATATCCAAGGAGGTATCGGGACCCTTCTTGACCTTCGGATTGGCGAGATCAGAGTTCACACATTGGGAAACTCACACGTTGGCACAATTAAAATTATGAAACCATAAGTTGTGATGTGATCTGGACCATTGGATCAAAAAAGGTTGTGGACCATCATTCTGATGCAGGTAGATTAACGCAAGGAGTACGTGGGAATTCAAAAATCGCTAAGGACCAAGCTCAGAAGAGACAAGCACTTTTTAGAAGCGTAGATGAGGTCTAAGAGGCGAACTTGTTTCAAGTTTGTAAGCTCATGACAGAAAGCAGAAGTCGAGACCATAGATCAGGGCTCACAAGAGTTAAACCGAAGGTTGAGACCTTCAAAACATATGAAATCTTCCAAGTCAGGGAAGAAATTGAAAGCTCAGGAGGAGGAGCAATGATCGTCGGATCAGGCACTGTGAGAGATCTAGAGGAAAGTGCACAATATTTAACCTTTTGGAGTTGCACAAGAGAGTGGACTTTGCGAAGTCCCAAAGTTCTAAAATCATCGGAACTGTCCATTGTCAGGGGGACAGGTGGCAGCAGATCTGAGAGTTCGAAGGATTGGACTTCAGAAGATTTGCTAGGGGGAGAGTGAGAGCTCACGAAGTCCGAATTCGCGAGGTCAATGCTAGTTGTTGGTGCTGAGAAGGGTACATGGTAGAAACCCACAGGCTTCAAAGGAAGAACCCTTCGGAGAAAATCTAGGAGGGGAATACCCAAGGAGCTAGGAGCCACAAGATCCTAACCGTCCATCGAGAAGGGACACATGGAGAGAGATCAACGTTTCGCTGACTCGCAACTCGGGAAGTCAGATATAGGATTCATGAGAACTCGCAAAGTCCAAGTTCGTGAAAGGATCCTAGTCATCCATCGAGAAGAGACATGTGGCGAGAGATCAACATTTCGTTGACTTGCAACTTCAGAAGTTAGAGATAGGAGTCGTGAGAACTCGCGAAGTTCGAGTTCATGAAAGGATCACAGCCCTTTATCAAAGGAGGATCCAGACCGTTCATCTCGAAAGAGGATATCAGGAAATAGGGAATCGGGGAAACAGAGGTGAGCCAACTTCCAAAGTCGCGAAACATGAAATCCCGATTCGTGAGAGAGGAGATCAGGACTTTTAGATCGCGGGAGAGTGTGGACCGTTGATCTATCAAGAGAAACTCGCTAGTTCGGGTTTCGAAAGAAGGAAGATGAGAAATATTCCGACAATGTGAAGCGCGAAGTCGTGAAGTGCTCAGAGGATTGGACCCAGGTCATAGTGAGGGGTCACATTGTTGAAGGCCTAAGGAGGAGCTAGCGCTTGCTACACTCTTAGCTCAGAGTTCAGGAGTTCGAGGATCAGAAGAATTAGGGTTGAATCATATCCAAACACATGAGGTCCAAGATCATGAATCACCTTTTGGCTAGTCCTGTGGTTACCACCAGTGCTCATGCAGAGGAGTTTGTCAAAAGGGGGTACACGCTAGGCTCTAGTTTGAAAGTTTGAGAGTCAGAAGAGTCAGGCTTGACTCACATGCAAATACATGACATGTGAAGTCATGAAGCACCTTTTGATAGGAGTGTGGTCACATATTGAGGTCATATGAAGGAAGGGTCTAGAATGGAGAGCTAGCACCTGTTTCTCAAACCCTTCAAAGGGTCTAGGAAAGAGCCCGCGGCTTGGAAGAACCTGCAATTGAAGAAAGGGGAATCCTAAGAGACTTAAGAAAAAGCGAAATTGTTTTATACCCCACCGTGGATGTGTTAAAAAATGGTATCAGAGCATGGTTACAACACTTGGGCCACTTAGGCTCATGTAGGAGTCGCATAAGGAGATATTGTTATCTTCATTTACTCCTTGAGGAGAAGGATTGCAGATTGAACCTGTGATTTTGGGAATTCTTGTTGAATTTCAGCAGAAGAATTTTTTTAGCCCTTGTCAAAGTGATAATTACTCTTACCAGAGTAGGCATATGCTAATTAACATTTATAATAAGACTTGAATGTGGATAGTTGAAGGTGGCAGGGTTCTGTCAAGGGTAGCTAAAGCCCGAAGGATGGATGACCTAGTGTTCGTAACACTGCTTCTAAGCATGGGCAGTTGGAACTTCAGGCACTGATGATAGTGGATTGTATAATGGTTAATACCTTTTTGGGATTAAAGGAATCAGAGAGGATCGGGTAGGATCCTTGAAAGTTATAGTTACTACTTTATATTAAAATCGGAGTATATAACTCCTCATGACCAGAGAAAAGTGAGATGGGTAATACCCTATGGATGCTGAGGCGAGGAGGTTTTCTTGCTAAGATATTGTCGCATAAAGAGGAAAGTGACCTTGGTTGGTTATAGCCATGAGAGAAGGCAAAATCAACACGAGATATGACTGTGAGATTAGTCCTGTAAGTGACTGAAATCTCAAACTAAAGGACACTAATGATGAGAAGTTAAACTATCAAGTGAATGCATTAGGTAAAAAGGTGAAATAGATGCACCTACATATACACGAATGTGTATACATGATCATAAGGATGCTTGGAAGATCCTTGGAAAAAGGATATAGAAGCCTGATATGCCCATGTCTGTGAATGGCATGAAAAAGGTGTAAGCAATAAGCTAGCATGATGAATACTTAGTTGTATTTAATTATGCTTGAGTGAATGGGTTTAATGCATTGTGAAGCTTCTTAATATGAAGATTGATATTGATACCAGTTAGGTATGAATGATATTAAACATGCAAGTGATGCACGTGTATGATGAAAGAGTATAGTTGTAGGCAGTGGCACCATATGGTTTCCCCGATGAGAGAAATATAAAGTAAGAATTGCTCTTGTCTAGATTAAACGAATACTATGGATGCATGGATGAATCCATTCTGAAGAGTCATGAAAGTTTTGTTCCAAGTAATAGCTTGAGGGGAATGTATTCCATTTCCTCAGGGAATACTAATATGATTAGATAGAATGGTAAATGAGAAAGATGCTATGTTGTCATAATAAGAGGCAAATGATTATGCCTTTGGGAATCACATGAGAAGGATTGTGAACAATCCTGAGTTAACTGATCTTAAAAGTAAATATGTATGTGGGCTATGAAATATACCTATGACAGCTACATCCAGGCTTAGGATTATGAATATGGTTAATTACATCATGGATGTAAGTTAACAAAACCATAATACGTATGGATATGCAGGGTGCGGAAATGCCTGATTTTTGCACCTTGCTCTATAGCTAGGGTGCGGAGTTTCTGCAGGCTTCACTATAGCTAGGGTGTGGCGGCCTTCGTACGTGGGAAAAATGAGAATTTCCTCGATGCTTCTAGATGGAGAAGCTTCTATGATGAGGTGGCCTCCAAATGGTTTGGATCTTACTTGCTTTCATAATTTAGTGGGATCATTCTAACCTCTTCACCTTATCCTCTTCAACGTATAAAAGGAGAGGAACTCTTATGGAGAAAGTTAGCTTGAATTTGGTGAGATTGGCTTGTTGTTAAGTTTTGTAGCTTGGAGTTTTTGGAGCTCGTATGTTGGCTTTGAGATTTTCTTTGTCAAGATAAACTGTGAGTAGCTATCAGATCCATGGTCTCAGAATCCTTGGAGCAAGAAGTGTGTGGGAAGCAAGGAACTATTGGAAGGACCCTAACAACATCAAGGCATATGGTTGTATCTTTCTTCCACATTATTTAATATAATACAGTGGCATGTTTCTTTCCCATAAAATTATTCTTATTTTATTGCATAACTCCTTGATCATATGCATAGGTTTTCATTGAATATACTCTCTCTGCTTTCACTTTGGTTGGTTTGTGTCTCGTTGCAGGATCACTATCACAAGAGCACCAGAGCAAAACAGGAACAACAAAGACACAAGGAAGCAACTTGTAAAGGTATGTCTCTCGTCTTTTTTTTGTTAGTAAATTCAATGATTAGAGCCTAGGGAAAGCGCCATGTTCTGTCTTGTTTTGTTCTAGTTCTAGGTGGATCTAGGGAGAACAGTTTATGTCCGCATTTATCGATTTATCCGATAACAAAATTGGCAACCATACTGGGGATCAATACGTTTTCCTAGTTTTTCTTGCTTTATTGTTTCGATTGCTTGGTTTCTTTTTTCTGAGTCACTGGGAGATCCAGCTTGACTCTCTGACTATTAAAATTAACTGGAAAACCTTCTTAATTTTTAATTTTTTCCATTTTTGTTTGATTTCCACACCCTGCTTTGAGGAACAGTGCGACGACTTGGGATTTCCACACCCTACACGTTTAGACTAGTGTGGAAACTCCGCACCCTACCCATATCTAGCCTGTGGCGATCAAGGATTTACGCACTGTGTTAGGTTTCTAACCTGCAGCGATTGTGAAAAAAATTGGTTTTTGGTGGTTTTCC
>JASDQU011247293.1:2083-25630 GCA_032191745.1 Picea mariana
TTCAGAATCGCGACTCGCGATTTCCCAATAGGCAGGAACAACTTTCAATAGTGGAAAACAGGTGGCAGGCTTTGCAACCAGGAGAGGACCATTGGCAATTCAACAGCCATGAACCATCGGGTTTCGGGGAATCGCAAGTCCCGTGGACACAAACATCGTGTCGTCAAAAACGCCAAAAACCCGATGGGAAGTTTGACCGTGGTCACACAGGGACATGTCATATGGACTGTGGTCTAGCCAGTAGGGGCTAGCTCCCAGGAGGAGGAGCTCATCGCACATCGGGATATCAGGGATCCCGGAGGCAAGGAACTCATGCACTTCAAACTCGCGAATCCCGAATTCCTGAAAGCCCGAAACCTCATCACACGCTTCCTTGCTGCCACGTCCATCCCTGTGTCATGCCAACTCATATCCTTTTCCCGGCCCCATGTCTTGTCTACCAGGCTCGTGAATCCTGCCACATATTTCTACCCTATCACTTTCCCTCTGCCCATTCGTCCACATGGCCTCTCCTCATCCCATATCTGCATCGAGTGTGTCCAGCTACCCTTGCCTGGTCACCATCCGTCCATCATTTTGTGTCAAGTCTCCCAGTCATCACAAAGGCCTCCATGTCCTGTTGATACAGAGTCGACCGGGTCTTTCCCGATCTCAGTGAAGCAGTAATTGCAGTAGTTAATGGTGGTTGAACATCGTTTCCTCCATAAATGGAAAGCCCAGAAATGACTGTAAGCTTGTCAATTCATTCACAGGTCCTTTGGAACGCGATTGCGTCTGACTGAAGTTCACGAACGTCCAGAGACTGCATGCGCAGTAAATGTGAAGACGTAATCCCTTCAATGCGATGTCTCGATTTAGCTTCCAGTGTTTTGTTCCAAGTATATGTAGGCATTTCTGCTATTTTTTGAAAGGATCAATGGTTGAGTAGAGCTCCCTATTGTAATGTTTAGCAACTATTTCAGTTTCCAGCTTATGTATCTGTATATGAGATTTCTTGTTTTATGACAGACAATTCTTCTTTACCTGTCTAAGTTTTTCATCTTATGCCAGGAAGTTCGTGATTGACTGAGTCATGCGAATTGTTGCATTTCTGTTATGATAAATGATTTATTGTGGCATTATTTTATTTTCTGGTGCTCTGTATTCAAATGCAAGAAGACCTTGTGTTGGGATGCTTTCTTCTACAGTCTGTTAGAAACCTATTGTTTATAACAGACCTTCGCACTCTTCTCCATAAGTCTTCCGCCTGTTCACCCTTTACTACAACTCACTGTCTGAAATTTACGCAAGACCTCACTTGCTCATGCATGCCTGACCTGTTTTCAGAGTTGTAACACTACTGTTTCGAGTTTCCTTCCATTTGATCACCCATTTATGAACAATCATGACACAAAACTGATGGGCGTCGGGCTCTGCTCCTGATAGCAATCCAGGAGTGACTTCCGTCGCCAACAAAATCCACAAAATTTCTAGGGGTGTAATCCCTTTTACTCCCTAAAGCATGAAAACCCAACAAAGGTAAATCTAGGATAGTATAAACCCTTTTACTCCTCCTAGCAACCTTGTAATAAATAGCTTATCAACTAGCAATAAGATGAACCTTGGTGGAGGGTGTATGCCTTTATACTCATCCAAGGGGTTAAAATAATATTATAAATGAAACTAGAAGAAAATACAAACAAAGTGCAGAAATTTCCTTACCAATTCCACAAAAAAGCAAGATAAAACCTTAGTTAGCAAGCAATATCCATCCAAGAGCAAGAGAAAAAGTCTCCAAGAGGTTTGCACCACCCTAGCTCCACAATATTCCAATATAAATGCCAAATAGAAGTTGCACAAGAAAGAGATAGTTCAAAATTCCCAAAGAGGGTGCAAATTATAGCCAAGTACCCTTCTCACAATGGGAGAGTTATGTAAAAATTAAATGTCATTGATCTCTATTTATACAAGATCACTAAAAAGAGTTTTTCCACTTTAAATTAGGGTAAACCACAAAGTAAGGAGGTTGAACTCCTTTACTTTTCCCCTTTACAAATTTAAATTTGATTTGCACATAAGAAAAACCATAAAACATGATGTCATCCCCTTGAGGGGTGATGTTTTGGCACATGTAGGAAGTGTTGAGGTTGGAAAAGGTAGCACTAGGCCCCCAAAGGCCGTGTCTTAATATTCTCCTCCTCACTACAAGGGGTCTTCCATAAAAATGTGCCAAGTGTCCATCTTCACCACCACATGCCCTACCCCCAAGCAAGATGTCAAGCTTAGAAACATGGTATAATAGCTCCCGAGCAAGTCATTAGAATGGAAGAAGGCTAGGTGTCACTGTCCAAGGTTTCCTCTCCTCCCTCTAAAGGAAACATCCATCATAAAATCATTCCCAAGGTGTGGGTCATGGCATCCAACATGTGTGATTATTTCCCCAATGAAGGCCCAAGCTGGGCTTGTTCCTCCAAATCATCCACTAGTCAAAGTCCTACAAAGACAAACAAGTGCGCCCTCCAAGGATCTCAATTCAAAGCATCATGTCAAGTAAAATCACATTTAATATAAAATCCATGCGATCATGTACATCAAAAACTACCTCATCAAACTAAACAAGTGCTCAAAGACCCCTATGCAATTTTCCAAGTTTAGGTATGGGAGGGTTGACAAGGTGACCTATTGGGTGAATCATTCCCCAAGTCAAGGAGTGTTTCCCAGGTGGACCCCTCTCTAATTCATGTGGAGAAGATGATGTGGATGTGGGTAAGACTTTTGGGCTTGGGGTTCATGACATATAAGGGTTCATAGTGTCTTATTTATGGGTGCCTTTGTAGAGGGTGTGTTGCACCTTCATTTCCAATGCATCCTTTTGTCAAGCGCATTTATTTGCATTAATTAATTAAGGTCTAGATCAAATGGGTACTCCATATGGGTAAATTAAATCTTGGTGGGAAGTACCACAATGTCACTTGAAGGGAGACTTACATAGAGTTCCATGGGGGTAAATTCAAGCTTGTAACACACTTGTGTAGATCCCTCGACAAGTGGGACATTTTATATATATGTATTTTCTTTTGGAGGTCTTTGATTTTCTTTAGGAGAAACATTTCACTATTCTCAAGACATCTTTGGGCGAGAATCTAGAAGGTTATGGTTTGGCTTTTATAGTTTTCCAGCTGCATTCCCTCTCATCCTTCAGCCCCTTTTTCCCATGAAATGAGGTACAATCCCTTCTTGGTTCAGTGGACTTGAAAATCCCAAAAGATAAGCAGATGAGAGGATGAAGTGTGAAAAGTGACAAGTATGATCGAGAATGGCACAATGACTCGTCAAGGGGACCTCCCAGTAGCAAACCCATTCCTAAGGTGACCACTTACTAGGGCACAATGTCAACCACCAAGGTGAAACTGGGCAAAGAGCATAATTTCTAAGCAGACGTTACATAATCAAAAGAAGCTTTAAATGCAACATACTCAAATGCCTCAAATATTAAAGTGACACTTACCACAATACATGATTTGTGCCTCATGGAGAAAGACCCATCATCTTTCGGAAGCAAGTTTATGTGGTGAATTCCATCATGATGAATCGAGGTGGCATGGTGGTGATGTGGGTCTCTATATGTGCATGTGGACGTTGTCAGTCATATGTCTCTCGGTACTCCACGTCTGCAACCTGAGGGCCTTGAGACATCATCTCCTTATTTATCCCTAGGAAATGGGGATAACATGCATATTTCATCTTTATTTGGTGGTATCCATTGTTGAGGGCCTCGAGACATCATCTCCTTAGTTATCCCTAGAAAATGGGGATAACATGCATCTTTCATTCTTATTTGGTGGTATCCTAAACACAGATCAAGCTTAGTGAAAAAAATTGCTCCACGAAGTTCATCAAGGAGATAATAAATAAGATGTATGGGAAATTTTTCCTTGATTGTCAACTTATTGATATCCCAAAAATCAGGACACATGCACCAAGTGCCTTCCTTCTTTAATACCATGAATAATGGTGATGATTAAGGGCTTGTACTAGGATGTATGACTCTTGCCTCCAACAACTCGTGAATGATATTTTCTATTTCATTCTTTTGTGAAAGAGGGTAGCGATAATGATGTACATTTGGTTATTGACTTCCTAGAGTAAGGGAATTGCCATGGTCATGCTCTCCACGAGAAGGGGGTAAACCCTTTGGTGTCTCGAAGACCTAATGATGCTTGTCAAGGACTAGTTGCATGTCTGGGTTGATTTATTGTGTTGAGTTGTCCATAATCTACATGGAATTAAATTGGGAAATAATGACAGAGTGACCCTTCTCTAATTTCTTCATATGATGAGAGATGACTATTTCAGGAGGGCCTACCTGAGTTATTTTAAATCCATGGTGACTGGTCCCAACACTTGTATCCATTCTGCCCCTAATATTGTATCACACCCACCCATATCAATGGAAAATATATGGGTTTTGAGATGATTGTCTCCCATCATACACGTTAAATTTAAATAAGTTGCAAGAGCCATTCTCTGGGAGGATGGAAAAGACCCTAGCTGAGATCTAGGGCCCCCAGTGCACTCCTGGGGTTCTTGGTCTAGGACCAAACAGTCAGAGCCATGGAAAAATACCCTTGTAAGGGCCCCCAGTAGATAATTGGGGTTCTTGGTCTGGGACTAAGAAATAAAGACCCTTGAGAGGGCCCCCAGTATATGACTGGGGTTCTTGGTCTGGGACCAAGCAGTTAAGTCCCTAGAAATGTCTAGGGCCCCTGGACATGTTCCAGGGTACCCATGTTTAAGGCATGGGTTGATCCTTGGTTTTGTACCTTGGTGGATAAGACCCCAGATATGTTCTAGGGCAACCTGGTTCTTGATCAGGTAGTTGTTGGTGTGTAATCCTCTTTGAAGGCGGGCATGACCACATGAGGGATGTATCCCATATGCAGTGATGATAAAGTTAAAAAGGTCACCTTGAGAATTATCTGGACAAGTATTGCCACCAAGTAACCCCACCTAAACCCCCACACCCTTGTTTTTTGAGCTTGACTTTATTTGGGGTTTTGTATTTTTGCTTTAGGGGTTAATATGAAAAATATTAATTAAATGTTTAATTATAACATATTTAATTAATATTTATATTAATTAATTATGTTATTTTAATTATTATTTTTCATTAGCCTAACCCTAGTCTAAAGTATAAATAAGAACCTTCCCCTCTACTATTTGCACACTCTTATGTTCCCTTCTAAAGTGAAGTGGATCTCTCTTTGCTTGATGCGACCCCCCTTTGCAACAGTAGCCAAGGTCTTCTTGTGACAGTTCGTCCTCATAATCTAGCCAGTTTTTCAGCCTCCTAATTATTGTTTCCTGCTCTTTGATTGGGGATGAGTCAAGGGTTTCTTAAGCTATCAAAAGCCTTGTTGAAGGGTTGACTTATGCTGTGTTTTCCTATGTGTTGAGGATTGAAGCTGCCGCCCTCTGCTACAACAGGTATAGTGCCTATAAACCCCTTCCAAGAGGCTGTTGTCCCCCTTCTCATTTGCATATCTAGACTTTTTCCTAAGCTGTGACCCCTCTAGCTGGTTATTTAAGACAGTCGTACCCCTTGCTATCTTTTTTCTGCATAAGGGTTTGATCTCAAGAAATTTCTGTGTGGTTGAGGGTTTGATTTCCAGAAATTTTTGTGTGATGTTTTAAGTGTGTTTTCTCCTTGGTGGCAACCAATCTTTTCATTCTCTTGGCAAGAGATCTAACCCTTGAGGTAGATCCATGATTCTTGACTTTTTTTAAGCATATTCTCAGTGGCACTTCATCCCTTGTGTGAGGCATGATCTTCTTCATCAAGAGGTAAGTAAATGATTTTAGTGTTCTTTACCTTGCTTACATTAGATCTTTGATCAACATGCAACTGTCTAGTTCAGATCGATAAATTGCTCTTACTCAGAAATGTTATTTAGCCTAGATCTATCTACTGTGCATGTTTAGTTTATACCTATTGTTTAAAAATGATTTAGAAACTCTTCTATAGTTTTAGAATTGCTTCATGGTATAGAACTATCTCCTACATTTGTTCTGGCATAGATCTGAGTACTTCACTCACTCAGAAATAGTTTATGTTTGGATCTAATCACTGTTTATGAACAGATTCAAAATTATAGTTCAGATCTGAGTGTTGTGCACACTCAGAAATTGTTTAAGGTTTATATCTAATTGTTGTTCACTTTTTGATTTGATTTCCTAAATTTAGATTTAACTATCTAGCACACTACAGTTTAGATCTCCTATTGTACTACATTATTGTTCTAAAGTTTGATTTATTTTAGATCCTTGTTGTTCTATCTAACAGAAAATTTAAAAGACAGTAATTTTTTTGGTTTACTTCCCTAATTCTAATAATACCTCCATTCATGATCATGATTTTAAAGTTGGGCACATGGTGTACAAAAAATGAGTTTCTTCTTCCACTCTCTTTTGAATGAAATTGTGAGTGCTTCCACTGTCAATTAGGATGATGAATTTTCGATGCTTGATGTAACCAATGTGTTTCAAGGTTTATGGATTTGAAATTCCTAATAATGCATGTAGAAAGATACATGGTTCTTCATGAGAGAATAGAGGTTTTATATCCACCTAAGTTTGAGTGTTGATGTCTTCAACTTGTAACTCTGGTGTCTCTATGATATTGATGTCTTTAGTCAAGGCTTGATTGGTGATATCAATTGGGAACAATTTATGTTATTTACACTGATGAATTGGAGCATATTTTTCATCACAATTATAACATAATCCTCGTCTTTTGCGATTTTACACTATCATTATCTTTTGTTGGTTTTTTTGTTTGTGCATTGATCACTATATTTTCTTCTAGGGCCCTTTGCGTTGCTTCCAGCCATGTAGTTGGACACTAAATTCTAAATTGTGCTCAAATATCCTCCTTGAGACCACTAATGAAACATTCTTTATAGAAAAAATTTGTTAAGTTCTTTGTACAGATAACTAATTGCTCAAAGGCCACCTTAAAGTCGGTGACTGAGCCTATTTGGAATAACTTGGTAAGCTACCCCAAATGGTGATTATCTTTCTCGAAATATGCATAGACAAATTTAACAAATTGAGTCCAAGCGATACAACCCACATATGTTTTTTTATGCCATTCCCACCATTATCATTGTTTTGTATCTAGATACAGGACCTTCACCCTAAGTTTCATCATGTCATTAATAATTCCCTGGATAACCCATCCCGACGGGTCAAAACCATCACAATTTTTCAAGTCCACCTTAGGAGAACAATGTCATATTATATTATCCATTTATATATTGTTGTGCGGATCTGACAAGGCTTGTGGGTGGCTAAATAGTCCCGAGTTAGAAGTTTATTCTTGGTGTGGCTCAATGTGTTGTGTAGTCCAATGATTTTCTTCTCGTATACCCCGAGTTGCAATACCCATCAAATTCTCAATCAATATCTTTCTGAAGTTGTTGAACTTTTTATCCAATGTCTTATTTAACTTCTCATCCAACTTCCTATCCAACTTCTCATCCAACTTCCTATCCAACTTCTCATTGAACCCAACTATTTTTCCCTAAATTTTATTAAGTTGATCTTCCATGCAATCCAACTTGCTTGTACTAGAATGGGTGTTCATGTTGTTCAGAGAAGTATGAGGTGGTTTATAGGTACCTTTCATGGGTGAGCTCACCGAAAAAGGTTATTGGGTCCTCAGGACAAGGGAGTGTCAGGTGTTATATTTCTTTGATATACATGTAGGGTCCAACGGTAGTACTCAACCCAATATCTCAAGGAACTAACTAAGGAGGCTCAACCATGCCCTTAACCGTACTACTTAACTACCTAGGTACTAGAGAGTGATCTCCCTAGGTGTTGTTCTTTGTGTACTATAGTAACAAGATGATCGATTTGTTTTTCTAAGGCTAGTTTCAAGTATACCTAGGGGACTTCCTATATATCCAAGGGTACGTGAAAGTGAGATTCTGTATACATGTATTGTTTGATGCGGTACTACTCGAAGGCGTACCAATAGGGGTTACAAGGGTTTCCAACAATGTGATTCCACTTGTATTTCTTGCATGTATTCTTCCCCTACCACAGTTTTACCCATTTAGTGTTAGACCATTGTGTTATTTAAAGACGTTTGAATACGTCTCTAAAAAAAAAAATTATGAGATTGTTAATCCCATAAAAAGATCTTAAAATCACTAAAAAATAAATTATGCGAGGTAGGGCTTGAGGCCAAAAATGTAAAATAATCACAACTTCAATTATTCTTATCTGCTTGGATATTATGACCCCATTTACGAAATTTCATGACTTTTCTATATTTAATGGCACTGGTTTGGCTTAAATCTGCGCACTCTGTCAAAAGATATCCAATCTACGTGGTTGTCATTGGAAAATATCTAAAAAAAATGCATATTTTGATTTGACAATATCTCCACTTCTAGGACTCTATTTTGGATGATTTGATTTTCCAAATTGGGTATTTCTTTTAGAAGAATTCAATTGTCAGTATGTAGTTTCCAAATTATGCACATAAAGTTTTAGAAATCAACCTGAATTATGCTTTCCTCTTTTTTCGTAAAAAATTAGCAAAAAGAAAAAAAAAATCCCATTTTGTGCCAAAAAATTCTTGCATTTCATGCCCAAGAAAGAGCTCTAGAACATCTTGTAGTGTACTTAACCACAAAAATTTAGAGAAATCACATAAAATGTAGTCCAAAACCCAAGAACACAAGAGAAAACAGAGAAAAAAATAGAGATCTATGTTCACTTTCCTCTTCAAGGGGGTAACCTCCAAGAGCAATGCTCCAAATACAATAACAATTCTTGACAAAACAATACATAACCTTTTACTCAATATATAGCTATCCATAGAGAATATTAACTACCTATGGGCCCCTTATAATAAGGTCAGCCAACTAATTTGGGCCTTATTACTACAAATGACCATTTATTACAATGAGTGACTATTAACTATCTATTTAATGGGCCTTATTCAAGGAAGGTGGCCTCATACATTAATCAACTATCTATGTAAGAGGGTTAGGGTATGACCCTAACACCTGTTCACCTAGCAATTAGTTACACAATTTTGCAATACATTAGTCATTTCCAATTAGTTACACAATTTTGCAATACATTAGTCATTTCCTTCCAAGCAGTGGTTAAAAGTAAATATTTCCTCCAATGGCCATTTCCCATGGCATCTTTCAATTATCCAAGGTATTTTTACTCTTTCATCTTGGATTCCACCTATTATGTACCTAAGGATCTCTCCTGTACTTAGCGGTTGCTAACACTCCATAATAAATAGACAATGTCAAGTGAAATTTAAAAAATGAAGAAACATTTAAGGGTCATATAATGTCAATCATTGATTAATGTGCATATTTTTAACAATATATTAGCCCGTGTTTGACTTGTGATACTCTTCTCCAATTTATACCACTTCTTAACACTAAATTCCATTAAAATACTCAAACTATCTAAAGTGCACTTTGAATTGGCACTGAAAATTTGATAGAATTTTTATTTAGTTTCTCAAATCTCACTACACAAAAAATTGTTAAATTTTGAGTGTAACCCTAATGGAGCATTAATGTATCATCCTCAAAAGGAAAGATCCACCCATTCTGTATGGATATTTCAACACCTTCCTCTTGAGTAGTATGTGCTATCGTTTATACATGCCTACTACCATACATGCCTACTACCATTGACATTATGTAACCTTGTTAACATATAATTACAACTCCATGTGTAATTATAATAGGATTATGAGAATTTAATGTGCTTCGAGCACCATATTGGATAAATATGTAATGACCCCTCAATATAGGCAAAATGAGAACAAATTATTCCAATTAATATATTTGTTTGTTGCTTTCGAAATGTGAAATGGTCACCATGTGATTGCCATTCTTAGAATGGAAATGGGATTGATTGGAAATGGAAATATCAAGTTTTTTTTTAATGTTGATTGATTACAATAACTTTTGATTAAATCATTTTATTCATTTTCTTTAGAGGACTTCCTAATTCTCATATTGCAATACATTACAATTATAGTGTACTTAGCATTTTATTTGGTCACTAGCACCGAAAAAACACCAATGATTGACTTATTTACTATTTACTTTGAAGACATCCAAATAATAACCACAAAAGCACCCATGAGTGACTTATTTACTATTTACTTTGAAGAAATCCAAATAATAATAAAATACTCATATTTTTGTGATTTTCTCATTGGTCGTGGGTTTGATGTGAATTGTTAGAAGTATGCTATTCCCTTATTGTCTAGTTCCTCTTAACATTAAAAATAACAAAATTTTCAGTGATGTTTATTATTGTTATTGTAAAAACAAGTCAAATTTTTGTTGTTGTATTTAAGTATTGTGTTAGAAATGATTGTTATTATGATTAATTTTTTTTGTTTTTTTAGGTTTTTTTATTTTTTCATAGACAACCAAGCCAAGTTTTTTAGAGAAATAGTGGAAGAGGAAAGCATAAATTCCTAGATTTGACCAAGCCAAATTTTTTAGAGAAATAATGGAAGAGGAAACCATAAATGCCTAGCTTCAGTGTCATCATACTACAAACTCTTTCATTCAAAATATAATAGTTTATCTTGAAAATATATTAGCTTATCTTATGGTGTAGTTGATGAGTCTCTCTCTCTCTCTCTCTTTCTCTCTCTCTCTCTACATACATACATAGGTATGTGTGTGTGTATACCAATCGTCGTTCTTTTGACATATTGTCCACGTTGATCGTGTATGATAATCAATGTTTAATAGATGTGCTTGCAATCTTACCAATGATAAAACTGTAGCCAAGTTATTCTACTGACATTCTTTTGATTATGTATCAATGTTATAGTGACTCTTCACTAATGATATGGAAATCAATAGAGTCCAACAGGACATCCAACTGATGTTGTGCCAATTTCTTAAAACACTCTATCGACTAGGTATCATCACAAGACTGAGATTTGATCGATGATACAAAAACCCAATAGAGTCCAGTGAGCCATTTGATTGACATTGTACTAATGTCCCACCGGCGTTGCAACAAACCTAACTTGATTGTTTACCAACAATTACCAATGCTTAATCAATGATGACCATTTTTTTTACTAGCAAGATTTTGACAATGTACCAATGTATTAAAAAAAATACAATGACATTTGATCGACACCATACCGACGATTATTTAACATGCTTTTTTTTTTTTGTAAATATATAAACCGTTGTCGAAATTCCAACGCCATAACAAATTTCTAGACTTTTGTCGTCTTTTTGAACAAATCAATCTCAATAATGGAAAATTATTCAATTCGATGACATTACAAAAAACACAATGTCATTCACACAAAACCATTTATACCTAAATATAATAGTGAATTTACTAATAACTTATATTTCAACTTCAAATTTCAACACCTGTACAATATACTTTTATAACGTCATAAAATATTTAATGCAATGATTCAATTTATTTTAATGCATGACTATGTTTGTTTTGTATTTGGCAAAATATTTGAAAATGAATTTACTTTTATTTATTAAATTTTATACTTATTTATAATTTATAAAAAAAAATCCAATACTATCACATACATGATTTTTAATATTAATAATATATATAAATTACATAACATATTTCTTTAATAATAAATAAATAAACATATTTTTTTAATAATAAATAAATGATAGTTGTTTTATTTATAATTTAATTTATTTAATAATTGAATAAATCAAAATTAATTTTAATTGATAATAATATTGTAAATTTAAATTATATTTTATTATTTAAATGAAATAATAATTTTTAAAATAAAAAAATTACATAATTATTTCATAATGAATTGTTATTTTTTCCATCTTACTTTAAACTCTACTTGTGACATGTTTGTTATTAATGAATTAATAGTTAATGAAGGTTATTCATTCATGAACCATGAGAAATATCTCACCCTTATATCAATAATGATGTATCTAAACACAATATATTAAGATTGACATGAGAGTTATTTCCGTATAAGATTTACGTATACTTGTATTTTTATTTTCATGTAAACTTATATTTATGTTAGCATTGTGTTATTAAGATTGACATGAGAGTTATTTCCGTATAAGATTTACGTATACTTGTATTTTTATTTTCATGTAAACTTATATTTATGTTAGCATTGTGTTATTAAGATTGACATGAGAGTTATTTCCGTATAAGATTTACGTATACTTGTATTTTTATTTTCATGTAAACTTATATTTATGTTAGCATTGTGTTATTAAGTTTTATGTTATTTTATTTTTATTATTGTTAAAAAAATTATGTAATAAAGTTTATTTTTTTCATTAGTATTTTAAATTTTAAATTTTAAGATTTTATTATTATTTTTTGTAAGTTGTATCATTTTAGAAATATAATTTGTAATCATATATAGTTTTTCTTCATCAATATGGATTTATATGCTCATTTAATCTTCAATAAGTATGGAGTTTTATGTGGTTGTACGTAATGTAGAAGATGAAAAATGTTTTTTCTTGAATTGTCCAACTTGTCTAGTTTACAAAGAAGATATTAGATTTAGTTATGTCTAATCCATTTACTTAATTTTTGTTTGGAATGAATTTTGAATTTTGCAGTGGTTTCCCCTTCTATGCGTAGGTTAAACCAAAGAATGTGAAGAACTTCATTCAGTATAATATCCATTGAATCACCGATTAGTAGAGTCATTTCAAAAAAAAATCGGGAAGAGTGACTTATTCCCCGCAAATTATGTTCAATTCGCGGGAATTTGTGAGGCTCGGGACATGAAGGAACAACTAGGAGGACTTCAAATGATTCGTTTATAAATTTTTCTAAAACTTGACGTCAGAACCTAAATTAAAAAAGAACAACGGGGACATTTTAACTAATTCATTTAATGATGAGACGAAAAAAATCATAATAATCATTAGGGGAAATTTGAGGTCTAAAATTGGCCTCCTAAGGAAAATAATAAACTAATAGTTAAAATGGTAAANTTTTCTCATATTTTCGATTTTTTTCCAAGTTACATTGACCGGGAAAACCCCCTAAGGTTGGTCAACAACAAGGCTTGAAGCCAATGCAATGATATACTTGTTAAGAGATCAACATGTCACTTGTGGGAATCGAACCTGGGTGGGGATATTAACAATCATTCCTACCAACCACCCAAGCTAAACCTAATTGAAAACACATTTTTGGTTTATCTATGATCCAAGTGGATATCGGTGGCCATCCACCTATTCCACTGGCTCAAAGAACAATTTTCATTTTGGCAGTTTTTTACAATTGTTCGAGTCCCAAAATTTCGGGGCCATTTTGAGGCCCTAAACGATGTTTTTTGGGTTCGGCAACGCCTACCATGTAGTCAAGGGAAGATTCTAGGTTGAATGGAATATGTACTCGGATATACATTTCCAACGGTGTATCGAGTGCCCCAAACAAAGATTGTATGCAAAAGTTACACCCTCGAGAAGTTGACTTATCAACTACCCCATCGGGGCCCACAAACCTTTTGTCGTTTCATCTCTCAGGGTTAGGGTTTTGGATGTTTAGGGTTTTCTCATTTATGTTTTATGTTAAAAAGGCATTTGGGAGCCTCATTGTACTCATGTTCTTGCGAATGAGAATAGCCGTCACATCTCTTCTTAGAGATAAGTTGCCACCATTCGAGTAAGTTTGCTTCAGTTTGTATTTTTTTAGAGTTTTAGCAGGTTCTCTTTATTAATAGAAGTCAAGTTTTATTGTATCTCTGTGTGTTTATTTTCTATACATATGTATTTCATTTTGTTCCATTTATAAATCCGGATCAGTGGTATCAAAGCAGTCTTCTCTTTATTTGTTTCTTTGTGCATGTCCCCAACGAGGTCAGAGTACAAGGAGTTGGGACTCGATGTAGTTGAGCCCTTGCAAAACTGTCCCCATCGATCACAATGACCTCCCATGGAGGAAGAAAAGAGAGACGATAGAGCATGAGATCTTTTGCATGACAAAGGAATGATACGATGGAGAAAAGAGAGGAAGCCCTTGCATGACAAAGGAACGAGATGATGGATAACTTTGCATAGATCCTTCGACAGCTACCAATAGGCGACGCATATTCATCAAGCGGCCACTTTGGAGGCATCGCTCCCTTCAAGGTACAAGTCAATTTTCATATCCCCTTATCTGACGGCCAGATAGATGCAAATGTTGTAGATAAATGGTTGAATATGCTATAAGGGGATTTTTCGGTCCATAAATTTTTCGATAGAGAAAAGATTACCTTTACACTCCTTAAGGTTGTCCCCCAGTCAAGGATTGGTAGGACACTTACTGTGATCAGAATCCCATTGAGGAATTTGCAATATTTTTGGTCACACCCACTTGGAATTATTTCAGGGATGCTATTCAGGAACAATACTACCATGTTGGAAGCTATGATGACTAGTATACAAGATGGACCACACTACGACAGAAAAGGGACCAGACAATACCGGAGTTCAAAAATATCTTCCATACCTTGCACACCAAGCCGGGTATCAAAGACTTTGAATGACATCTAGTGCTCAAGTACAATATTTGTATGCATAAATACATCCAAACATAAATGGAGTTTCCAGACATCTCATTATTGGGCACAACTTATCGATATGTTGTCAAAATCAAGCAGAAATTTAAACAAAAGAAGCGAAAGTTTGGATCTACAAATTCCTCACAGCAGAAGGAGGGAAAATGCAGCCCCAACCCACAGAACAAAGGAAATAGCAAGTATGGACCCCCTCAAGACAACCATCCCAAGCCACAAACAAACAATGGTAATGAGAAGATGAAGAAAGATGTTAGGAAGTGGTGTGAATTCCATAAAATCCCTTAGCATAACACCTATGAATGTTGCTCGAAGAAATCATTGGTGGTTGAACTGAAACCTCAGAGTTAGAGGAAGGTTCCGACTATGAATCAGATCCAGACAAGGGGAATTAGATCATTGATGCAGAACCTAGTGCCATTGTCGCTACTACCAAGGTCCATCCAAGTGAACCAGAAGAACCAGAGGAAGGTGAATTCATTTTTCACTCACAGATGTGGGTGAAGGGTGCTCCACTGCATTTCATTATCGATAGCAGAATTCAAAAGAACCTAATCTTAGTAGAGTTCATCAAGCAACTGAACCTACCGAAAAAACCACACCCACAAAACTACACCATCAGGTGGCTCTTCCAAGGAAGAGATCTTTGCGTCATCCAACAATGTCATTTTCCCTACGACATAAAGCCCTTAAAGGATGATTTATTATGTGATATTTCCCCCCTTGAATTTTTTGATGTTCTTTTAGGCCAACCATACTTGTGGAAATGACATGTTGTATATGAGTCTAGACATCACAATGTTATTATTACTTTAGGTAGACAATTGTACAGGATACCAAAGGTAGCTTCGCCTACCGCCATTTCTTTGATCTATGCTAAGAAATGCAGGAAGGTCATTTCCCAGACCGGGAATATTGTCTTCTTCATTATTCTCTCTCAACGTGAACAAAAGATCACAACCACGTCCATGGCCTCTACACAGTGTCTCTCCACATAGCAGAAGCAGGTGGACAAGATCGTGGAAGGATACAAAGACATCTTCTCCTCACCCACCAGGGTACTGCTGCATTGTCAGGTCAAGCATTCAATCGATCTAACCCCCTATGCACCTCGACCCAATGGGCCAGTCTATCATCACTCTCTGATGGAAAATGAAGAAATCAAGCGACAGATCCAAGAGCTACTTCAAAAGGGGCATATCCGACCCAACTTCTCACCCTGCAGGAGCCCAATTGTACTTGTGTAGAAGAAAGGTGGGACTTGGTGACTCTGCATTTATTACAAGGCCCTAAATAAAATCACAGTCAAGAACCGGTACCCAATTCACCAATTTGACGACCTTCTTGACCAGCTCAAGGGAGCCAAGTTTTTTAGTAAGATTGACTTGAAGTTTGGCTACCACCAGGTCCCAATAAAACATATTGATGTATGGAGGATTGTTTTCAAGTCCAAAGAAGGTCTTTTTGAATGGCTAGTCATTCCCTTTAGTTTGATAAATGCTCCAACAAATTTCATGAGATTGATGGATGATATATTGTGGCCTTTCACCAATTCCTTTGTGGTGGTATATCTCGATGATATCCTCATCTTCAACAAGAATTGGGAAGAACACTTGCTATGTATTCAGTAGGTCCTTCACACTTTGTGACAACACAAGCTATATGCTAAATTGGGAAAATGATCCTTCAACATGAACAAGGTCCAATACCTAGGCTACATTGTAGATGAGCATGGTGTGCATGTGGATCCAACCAAGATCCAATTCATTTGTGACTGTCCAACCCCGACCACACTAACCGAGCTTCAAAGTTTCTTAGGACTTTCCATCTTCTACTACAGGTTCATGTTGGGATTCTCCCATATTGCTTGGGCCCTCAACCAAGTGACCAAGGGTGGTGGTGTTAACACTACAAGTCAACTCAAGACTTCTAGTGAGTCAAGCCTATCACATATTATTTCAAAATGCTCAATAAAGTTATGAAGGTGGAAAGATCACACATCTGGTTTCAATGACGCTTATGATTTGAGCTGTTTAAGACACTTCTCTATGTGCAACAAACTAGGTAAATGAAATCTCTACTTAGTGAAATAAGATAAAGAGATATGGTATTGAAGAAGTGTAGAACAAAAACTGATAAATTCACCAAAGAGAAACTTGTTCTTTAATGCCTTTACTCAGTAGAAGAATAAGCATTTACTCAGAAATATTTTCCAAATAAGATTCAAAGAGCTTAAACATTTATGTGGCAAAGATTGCAATATATCCTATAAAGAAACCTTCTCAACACATATTTTCAATCATGTGTCATACGACAACAAAATATGTTCAAGATAAAGTAAAAGAGATGATAAAACAGAGAATAGAGACACACACTAACCATTGGCTTCAAAAGCAGCTGATATATTTACATAAGAAAATATAAGCAAAAATTAGCTCTTAAAAGTTTTACAATGAAAGCCAAAATAGGGATCTCCCTGCCCCCACTGGATTTTTTTTGTTGCCTCATACATATAGAGTTTCATTATAGCTTAGAGGTCGACCAGGGTCGACAATCTTCTAAAACATAAAATCGTTAACCATCATCAATGAGATGACAACAAACAACATCTTCATTAACATCCATAGCCTCGAAAATAGGGGTGAATTCAACTGCTCAAATGAAACCCTGATAGGACTCATAGCAAGAGGGTTCTAATAGACAAAAAAACTACGTTCATTATTTTCCAGAGAAGGCCCGTGGATATGCTAACCAACGGCCTTACTACGCTCTGAGTTTTGTATTAAGTGTTGGATGAAGGTCCAGATTCACGTGATATATAAATTCGAGCTGCTAAATGAAGGACCAGATTCGCCTGATATGTAAATCTGAGTTTCCAGATGAAGGATCAGATTACACCTATGAACTGGCACTTGGCCCTTGGCGTTCATTTCTGTTTTAGAGTTTGTAAAATCACTCCATGTGGCCTTGTGTGCACTGGTGTGCTTCCTTGTGCGTTGGTGCTTTGTGTGACTTTTATCAATGGAATGATAGTTATAATATAAGGTGGATATGATACTTCTAATGGAATCAACGTAGAGTGGAGGTGAAAGTGGAATGTTGAGGTGGATGGGTAGGTGAGGTGAGAGAATGAGTGGGGTAGATAGACGAGTGGAATTTTATTTAAAATATAAAATCAAAACTAACATAATGATTTTATATAAAAAATAAAATTCCACTAAATGAAATTTGGTATTGGAAATGGGTGTTTCAAAGAAGAGACATGAGTAGCACAATAAAATAGGCAAGCATATGGATCCAAATAGAACAGTTGTGGTGCTACTTTGGTGAATTTTGTTACCGGGGTCTGGAACTTCCTGTAGCACCTTTAAGGCCACAATTTTATCATGAAAATATTAGTGCTAACATTGGATCCACAGGGGATGGAGTTCTCCCTGTGAGACTCCAAGAACTCAACAGACTTGTGTCTTATCCATTGGGTTATGGAGTCATTCACCACCTTCCAAACTTCTGAAATTTATTCAAATTCTGAAAACACATTGTTGAAAACAAAGCTCACACTGCAATCCAAATGTAAATTGAAGGTTTCATTCAAACTGAAAACCAAATGCTTGCATGGAAAGATTATTTATATACATTCCTACTTCTAGCCAATTTTGTTGCCTGCTCAAGTGGTATGGAAAATCCAATACATCCATTCAAGTAACTGAAATCTACTTCCATTTTTAAGCATATATATAGCTAAGAAGAGTAGGGAATAGAAAAAGAAATGAAAAATCTGCCCATTCTTACAACTATGGAAATTTTCCTTCATGAAGTCATAAATATAATAATGATGACCCCAATAAAACTCTATATATTGTGCTACTGGGTCATCAAAATCATAAGGGAATGCTTCTTTTTTCTTTTCGAAAGAAATGAGTTGCAAGTTGACGACATTGCTGATCAAATCTTGTTTGATATCTTCTGTAGATCCAAGTTCAAACATGGTGAACACAGTCTTGTTGATCCCCAAAAATGGTTGCACAACCATTGGTGGTGAAGATAGGATCAACTGCTCCTGCAGTTCTTCAATATTCCCTTCATATTGTTGTTTACTAGAATCTGAAATGAAAGATACAGGAAGAATATGATTTGCCACAAATTATGTCTTCTCTGCATCAACATCTTCCAAAGAATGTGATTTAAAACTGTCATATGCTAGCTCATTACATTCAGAAACTTCAAAGAAAAGGAAAGCAACACGTTCTTGGTCTTCAACATCACTATCTCCATAATCATCGAACAAAGGAGGAGTTTTAAAAACTCTGTCATGAAAAACCTCTTTATCTTGAAAAATATCTCCAATCACTTCATGATCAAATTCATTTTGCACGGGACTGTCACATGTTTCAAGCTCCTCTTGAATAGAAGGATTTGAAGTATTTTCTTCAAGAATTAAATCTTCTTTAATTTATATTTCAAAAATATCTTCATAGAGCTCTTCACACGAGGAACAATCTATTGTATGTTGAGCATAAGACTTAAACCTTTCACAACAATGTTCAAGAAGTGCGTCAGTAGAATAATACCTTTTACAATACTTGTTGAATGTTTCATGGAATTCCTTCAAAGAAAATATGTTGGCAACAGAAAGTGACCGGTACCACTTTCGAGCATCACCATCTAATGAGTATACAAATATCTTCATGAGAGAATCTTCATGACAGACATCCAATTGATCTATGCATTGATGAAGCTTGACGAGATGTTGTGCAAGATTATCTTCCTCCTTTCCACTAAAAATAAGAAGAAAGTATGTGCATTCTAAGAAAGAAAGCACGGGATTAGGAAAGCCAGGAAAAATTGAAAAATTAAGAGGTGAAAACCTCCTAGCCAAGATAGATTCCATTTCTATTGTTGTCCCATATCAATGAAGTCTCAAACATGTTCTTTCTTCATGGAGTGGAGTCGCCAGGTAGAAAATTGCAGTCAAGTTAGTGTCCTGCTCATGTATACCATCAAGAGTTGGATCTATTCTATGTCATTCTCCTAGGGAAGGTTTTCTTCGTGTCTTCGCACCCCGACAATGGAGCCAAAAATGTTAATACTAGAAGTCAACTCAAGACTGCTATTGAGTCAAGCCTAGCACATCTTGTTTCAAAATGCTCAATAAAGTTATGAAGGTGGAAAGATGACACATATGGTTTCAATGAGGCTTATGATTTGAGCTATTTAAGACACTTCTCTATGTGCAAAAAACCAAGTAAATGAAACCTCTGCTTATTGAAATAAGATAAAGAGATATGGTATTGAAGAATTATAGAACAAAAACTGATAAATTCACCAAAGAAGAACATGTTCTTTAATTCCTTTACTCAGTAGAAGAATAAACATTTACTCAAAAATCTTTTCTAAATAAGATTCAAAGAGATTAAACATTTATGTGGCAAAGATTGCAATATATCCTATAAAGAAACCTTCTCAACATAGATTTGCAGTCATGTATCATACGACAACAAAATATTTTCAAGATGAAGTAAAAGCGATGATAAACAAAGAATAGAGACACACACTAACCATTGGCTTCATAAGCAGCTGATATCTTTACATAAGAAAATATAATAAAAAATTAGCTCTTGAAAGTTTACAATGAAAGCCAAAATAGGGATCTCCCCCCCCCACTGGATTTTTTTTTTGCCTCGTACATATAGAGTTTCATTACAGCTCAGAGGTCGACCAGGTTCGACACTCTTCTAAAACAAAAAATCGTTAACCCTCATCAATGAGACGACAACATAAAACATCTTCATTAACATCTATAACCTCGAAAATAGGGGTGAATTCAACTACTCAAACAAAAGCCTGATAAGACTCATAACAAGAGGGTTCTAATAGACAAAAAAACCACGTTTGGTATTTTCTAGAGAAGGCCCACGGATATGCTAACCAACAGCCTTATTGCGCTCCAAGTTCTATATTAAGTGTCAGATGAAGGTTCGTATTCGCTTGATATGTAAATCCGAGCTACCAGATGAAGGATTGGATTACACCTATGAACTGACACTTGGCCCTTGGCTTTCATTTTTGTTTTATAGTTTGTAAAATCACTCTGTGTGGCCTTGTGTGCATTGGTGTGTTGCCTTGTGCATTGGTGCTTTGTGTGACTTTTATCAATGGAACGATAGTTATAATATAAGGTGGATATGATACTTCTAATGGAATCAAAGTAGAATGGAGGTGAAAGTGGAATGTTGAGGTGGATGGGTAGGTGAGGTTAGAGAATGAGTGGGGTAGATAGTGTTGATATTATGGTAGTTGCGGGAGGTATTTACCTCCACGTGTAACCATGAAGAGAATAGAATATTCCAGGAAGCAAGAAGAAACCATAAAGCATTGGACATAAGTACCCTAGAAGACAAGTCGACTAAGAGAAATATTTAATATTAAGTGTTTAGCCTCCAGAATGAGAAGTCGACCTAGACAACTCAGGAGAAACAGTATAAATACAGGATGTCAGAGCTCATTTTGAGGACACATCTTGAAACTACAGAACTTAAGAAGTACGCACTACAGAAACTGGGTAAGTGTACAAGTCTGGGAGTAGATGCAATTGCAGCTACTGCAACCTGTATTCTCGGTTTAGGCTTGGACTTTCTATTGGTTATGGTTTGGACTTTCTGCCTCGTGTGCTAGCTCTGGAGAGAGGTATGCTACATTGATTGGCTATTAGGCCTAGGGTTTGCTTCCAGAATCATTCTCTGTCAAGGTTAAGGTACTCGGGGGTGGCTTCGACCTATGGTTGGGTGACAATATTGTTATATTTTCTATGGTTAAACAAGCACATATATTATTTCTAATAGGTTATGGGCCCACACTATCTTCGGATAGTCTAACCACTGGAAGATAGATTGGGAGGATTTTCTTAGTTACATTTGCAGTTGCAGTCAGTTTTTGCTAAAACAATGAAACCCTAACCCTCTTATCGAGGCACCTTAAGTGAAGAGATTGACCTAATTTATGGATAGCCTAGTGTGCCCTAACCCAACACAACTTCGAGTACTCTCATCAAGCCAAGACGCCAAGTTTGAGTTTTTGGTCAAATTCAAAGGTTGACCAAGTCAAAGAAGTCATGACTTACTCTATGAAGTCACAAAACAAGTTAGAAGGGGTTTCTAACTTCAGAGCATGGAAGACAAGGATTGTCCTCATCCTTGCCAAAAATAAAGTGTTGGATATCGCGAAAGGAAAGATTGTGGAACCACAGGTTGAAAAAAGGAAAAGAGAAGGAAGCTCAGAATGTTGCAATTATGGAGAAGTTCAAGGACAATGACATCAATGCCATGAGTATCATAGTGGACTCTGTAAAAAACCACTTGATACCCTACATCTCTCATCTTGACTCATCTAAGAAGATGTATGATGCCCTAACTAACCTCTTCTTAGTCAGAAACAATGGACAAGTAATGAGTCTGAAGAATGAGCTTCGTGACATGAAAATGAATGATGATGACAACATAACATCATACCTTGTGAGAATATCTCAGTTAAGAGATCAACTACAAAATATTGAAGAAATCATTTCAAAGAATGAACTGGTAAATACAGTACTCAATGGTCTTCCCAAGACATGGGATACATTTGCCGCAAGCATGAACACAAGAAAGGAGTATCCCACATTTGAAGAACTTTGGACTTGTTGTGCACAAGAAGAATCAAGGATTAATGCAAAAGAGAAACCCCAAAAGAAATACGATGATCAAGCTTTCACAACAAGGTTCAAGAATTTCATAAATAAGAAGAAGTTTGGCTCAGGGAAGAAACCAAATCAAGAAAATGATATGTCAAAGATACAATGCTTCAACTGTCGAAAATATTGTCACTACAGGAACCAATGTCCCGAGTTAAGAAAAAGGAAGGAAACAGAGAAAGCAACAGTTGTCGAAGAAAGGGAACCCTTAAAGAAGGCCAAGCAGGATAAAACAAACTTCTTCTTCTAAGGCAAGGTAACAATATTCTTCATAGTTCTTGTACATACCATGTTTACATAGTTTCTGTATATATCTTGCATATCTATTTCCTAGAAGATAATATGTTCAAGTGAAACAAATACCTATGGAAGAATAACAAGATAAGGATTGTTATCATGATGACTCTAAGTCAAGAAATACACATGAGAAGATGAAGTACATTGACAATCCTTGATAACAACTCCTATAGAATCTATTATATAACAACTGCCACATAAGCTGAAATCAGAATCAAACGTGAAGAGACTGTTGAGTGAAAAATATGTCACATAAATTCTCAACGATTTAATATCAACCAGGGATGCTCGTAAGCTTGTGATGATGCCAGAAAAATATATGAAGGAGTAGGCATCTAACTCTAATCTAAGAAATTCAATCAAATCCTAACTCTTGCATAAGACTTAGTTGTTGTAGGCATGAAAACACTAGCTCCCATTCCAGAGGTCTTCTCAGAATGTTTCAAATAACCCATCAACAATCAAGATCATCAAGTAAACACTCACACATTGAAAATAAATAAACTTAAAAAGGCTTAGTTGTTGTAGGAAAGAAAACACTAGCTCCCATTCAGGAGGTCTTCTCAGAATGTTTCAAATAACCTATCAACAATCAAGATCATCAAGAACACTCATGCATTGAAAATAAATAAACTTAAAAGGCTTAGTTGTTGTAGGAAAGAAAACACTAGCTCCCATTCAGGAGGTCTTCTCGGAATGTTTCACAAAACCTATCAACAATCAAGATCATAAAAACAATAAAGTATATAAACCTATTCAAAGTAAGAAGAAAATGCTACTATGATCTATTTGGAGTGAGCTCAATTCTCCCAAGAACAAAGTAACATATGAACTAAAGCATTCTAAATCTAAACTAGAGAATGGAAACTGATGTGAAAAGAAAGCTTGATTCTTATTCCATCATAAGTTGGATACAATG
>JASDQU011247294.1:0-13546 GCA_032191745.1 Picea mariana
TGGAGTTCATCCATATTTACTTCTTATCAACCATGAAAAAACAATAATGAGTCATATTTACATCAAACACTATTGGGTCCATTACCCAAACCTTTGTGCTATGGGTCTTTCTTCAAGGGGTGACATCAATGACAGCCAACCTTAATCAATAGTTGAGGTATAGGTTGATGCATGGTTGATTCATGGTTGAAGTTATTGGTACATGTTATTTGGTGCAGGTTGATTGGTACAAGTTTACATCAATACATCTCATAGTGATAGTGTGACAGTGGTTCCATCATTCTACTTATATGTCAGGGTAGTTGGACAAGGCAAGGACAGGTGGTTGTAGCCACCTTTTGGTTGTAGCTGGAGAACATAGGGGGTCATAGCCTCCTTCTGGTTGTAGCCAGAGAATTGGGGAGTTGGAGCTTCCCTCAGGTTGTAGCCTGAGAAACTAGGGGGTTGGAGCCTCCTTCCAGTTGCATCTGGAAAACAATGGAAGTTGGTGCTTCCAATGAATGTAATTCTTAAAGAGATATAAGAAAAAGAATTCTATGGTTTTTTCCCGCTTTGGGTTTCCACGAAAAACACTAGTGTATTTTGTATGTGTGTGATTGCTCATTTTTTCATTGTTTATTTACTTTGAAACTATTGGATGATAATGCTACATTGATATAACACTTGCATTTTATGGTGAAAAAATATTAAATTGCTCTATTACTGATTCACCCCCCTCTCAGTAATCCAAAACTTCAGGTGTTCTAAAATGTGTTCTATGAATGTCTTCCTGTCTCATTCTGATTTGATGATTTCATGAACGAAGATCCAACTTAGTAAATAATTTTTCTCCAAGTAATTCATCTAATAATTCATCAATGACAAGGATACAAAATTATCTTTGATGGTAATTTTGTTGAGTTGTATATAATTTTGGACACATATGACATGAGACATCGTTTTTTGTAACCAACACCACTATTGAAGAGAAATAACTTTGGATATGTTGAGTGATGCCATCCTCTAACATTTCCCGGATCATGTGTTCAATCTCACTCTTTTGTGCATATCGATACCTGTAAGGTCTAATGTTATATGGTACACTTCCTGGTTGCAAATGAATAACATGGTCATGGTCTCGAGTAGGTGGAATACCCTTAGGCATTTCACCAAATACCTTGGAATGATTGTTGATAATTATTTGGAGATCTAATGGAGTCGAGTCTATAGATGTTTGAACATTAAGTGAGCACAATTATGCAATTACACCCTGGTGTCCCTTTTTGAGTAATTTTTCCATGCTATTAGAGCTTATCACTTTACAGGGTTTCCCTTGGATACCTCTATTCTCAATTTCCTTGCCATTTGAGGAAAATCTCATAAAAATATTTTGAAAATCAAAGGCCACTATTCCAAGTGATTTCAACCATTGGACCCATAATACAACATCAACACCCCCCATTTGGATGGAAATCATGGGGCTATACAGAAACTACTCCCCCGTGTTGAGATTAATACTATGGCATTTCCCTGAACAATTTATGGTACCTCCATCTACAATCATTACTTGAAACTCTGGTGCAGGATATACAAAACAATTGAGATCTTTTGCTAATTTGTAATTGATGAAATTATGGGTGTGACCTTAATCAATCAATAGTGTTACCTTTTAATTTTTTATGTATGATTGTATCTTGAGGGTTTGTGGAGTAGTTATACCGGCCAAAGCATGACAAGATATTGTTGTTGTAGTGTCTTCTAGATTTGGCTCTTGTGATGGTTCCAATTCTTGATCTTCTTCCTCTTCACAATCTATGTAGAATAATTTATTTTCACCACATTTATGCCCCTTACTGTACTTGTTGTCACAATTAAAACATATTCCTTTTTCTCTTATTTCATCCATTTGTTGAGGTTTCAACCTTATTGGTTTAGGTAAACTATATTCTTCCTCTTCACAGTCTATGTAGAATAATTTCTTCTCACCGCATTTATGCCCTTTACTGTACTTGTTGTCACAATTGAAACATAGTCCTTTTTCTCTTCTTTCATCCATTTGTTGAGGTGTCAACCTTGTTGGTTGAGATATGGTTGTCTTATGATGCCCAAAATGATCTTTTCCTCCAATGATATACTTGTACGTAGCCTTATTTTTGGCATGAATATGACGAGCATTTTTCATATCTTCCATAATACTTGTATGTTTTCTTAATAAAAGTTCATGTTTAATGTCTTCTTTTAATCCACCCATGTAAGCTTCCATCAAGTGTTCATCACTTCGGTTATCCACCCTTGTGGCCAGTACCAGGAATTCTGAATTATATTCTTCAATATCACCTAATTGTTTGATTCTTTTCAATTGAATGAAGTATTCTTGTTCCCAAACTTTCCCATATTGTGCTTCTAAGTCACTTGTAAATACACCCCATGTGTAGTGATATAAAGGGGGTTTCATTTTCACTATCCATTGATACCATGGTTTTATCTCAAAGTTCAAGGTCACTATGTGAATCCTTTTCTTATCATCCATAATATTATGTAGTTCAAAATATTTCTCTATTTGGTTCACCTAAGTAAATACCTATGTACTATCAAACTTCTTTAATTCAATTTTGGGAAAGTTGAATTTAGGACCCCCAGCAGAATTAACTCCACAATGAGAGTTAGATTCACTAAATGGATTATTATTGGAAGTTTTTTCAACATGATTACTACCTTTATTTTCATAAGTCCATTCCATTTTGATGTCTCCTTTAGGGAATCTCCCATTTATAGCTTGAGATATCATAGAAGACATATTGTGCATTTCCTTCATGGAATTTTGTATTTCTTTTTTATGTCATTCTTATTTTCTTCCATCTTATTTTCCATATCATCCATCTTGTTTTGTATACCCTCCATACAGTTTTCCATGCCAACCATATTTTGTTTCATTACTTGAATTTGTCTTTGTGAGTTTACCCAATTATTAGACTTTTCACTCACATTCTTAATTTGTTCCTCCAATTTGGACAATGTGTTATGTTTACCTAAACCATAGTTTACCTAAAATGAGAGGTAAACTATATTCTTCCTCTTCATTTTCTTCTTGAGTCATAGATGAGAATTATGGAGGTTTTATAGGTGTTGTCACCTTTTGGGGAACCATATGGAGTAATAATACTCCAACCCTGAGGTACAAGAGAAGTTACAAGGACTAAGTCACATGGAACTAGTTGTCTCACATATGCCAATGGAAATATTACAGGGTTTGCACACAGGGATCATGCAATAACTATGTCTTCAGATAGAAACCATAGCCAATGAAATGGATAAAGCAGAAGATGAGAAGGAGGAAATGTAGAATAAATATATTACTACACTACAAGAAAAGTGTTTAGTAGAACAATGAGTGGAACTCGCATAAAAGGAGAAGAGTGAAGCAGAGGGACAGGCAGAGAAATCCAGGATAGAAAAGAGTGAAATGGAAGGAAATGTCAAGAAATCCTTAAATGATAAAGACAAGGCTGAAGAAAAGGATGCAAAATCCTTGAAGGAGAAGGAGGAAGTCGAAGAGATGGCACAGAAAATCCACACAAAAATCCACAAAGTATACAAGGAGGTTCCAGAAGTACCGATGGTGGTAGCGACCATGGTAGAGGAACATGTAGTAAATATTAGTGAGGATATCAAAGGAATTTTCATGAATATCATGGATTTGGAAGTGTTCACAACACTAGGGACACCACCAGAAGAAGGTGCATAAAGGGAACATACTACGCATACAGTAGTGGAAAAGATAAGAATCTTGGAAAAAGAATGCATAAAGATGTGTGGGGAAGGCACACACATTAGGAAAGAGATTACTAACAACCCGGAGCTGCAAGCCCTAGAAGAGAAAATAAGGACCACATAGGAACAAGTGCATCATGACACTAAGTGCGTAAATATGCTACCACCAATAGAAAGAATGGAAACACTTCTGGATAACATGAAACTATACAGTGCAATGGAAAAACTAAAGAAAGAATAGTGGAATATCACACAGGAGTTACAACCGCGACAGGACGAATCCCTTAGGGTACTAAAAGAACTATATTCCACGAATAATTATGATATTATCAGTGCAAGACACAAAGGCCAAACTAACTAGTTTTATAGCATAGATGATGGAGGTAATATCAAACAAAGAAGCATAACTTGTTGGATTACTGAGAGGGGGGGTGAATTAGTAATAAAGAAATTTAATCCTTTTTAACCATAAAATGCAGTGTTATATCAAAGTAGCATTATCATCCAATAGTTTCATAGTAAATAAACAATGAACAAATGAGAAATCATACACATACACAGTACACTAGTGTTTTTACGTGGAAACCCAAAGAGAGAGAAAACCATGGAATGATTTTTCTTATATTTAATAATTACATTGATTAGAAGCACCAACTTCCTTTGTTTTTCAGCTGCAACTAGAAGGAGGCTCCAACCCCCTAGTTTCTCAGGCTACAACCTGAGGGAAGCTCCAACTTCGCAATTCTCTAGCTACAACCAGAAGGAGGCTACAACCCCCTAGGTTATCTGGCTACAACCCGAAGGTGGCTACAACCACATGTTCTTTCCCCGTCCAACCACCCTGTCGTAGAAGTAGAATTATGGAACCATTGTTAAACTATCACTGTGAGATATATTGTTGTAAACCTATACCAATCAACCTACACCAAACAACCTGTAACAACTTGTAATCAAACTGTACCATAAACAAGTGAATCAACCATGAACCAACCTATACCAAAACCTGTACCATCAACGACTACATCAACCATGCACCAAATATATACCAATCATGCATCAAATACACATAAACTATGACTCATCAAGATGTACCAACATCATCAATTATACAACTCATGTATGTGCCAACTCATCAACTACTTGTCTCAACCATGTACCCAACATGTACCTAAAAAACAATCCCTCATAAATTTCATCATCCAAATATGATTTGTAACTATGTAATAGACCTGGTGTATATGATCACATACCTACAAACCTTTCTTACTTTTACAACAAGAGACTAACATTTTCATCAAACTTTACTTTAGTCTCACATGACTAATTTTGGATTAGTCAAGAACCCTAACTTAAAATAATCATAACTATTACTTGTAATGAACAAATATATGAAAATAGTACACAATTTTATTTAGTCTCTTTTATGCAATTCCTCCAGGTTTTACTACTTGGAACCTCTCAAAAAAGGAGTTATAGAAAAAATGGCATACCTTGTTGAATTCTGGCTTATTCTAGAGAGAGAACTTGTAGAGAATTCCCCACATGGAATATTTTTTGTATGGATATCAAAATGTTACATGAATACTAAAGACTGTACTCTAACCAATACATTTTTTCTTAATGAAATTGGATCTATTATGAATAAGTTATGACGTTTTTACCCGAAACACATGTTTTAGACTAGTTTTAGGACTAGCCACAAATGTTATTTTCCACGAAGTGTAACTCCAAAAATAAAACGACCCACGAGCTGAAATTTTTATCACATCTACTTGGATATGTTTCCTCAACGAATTCCATATTTCTCATTCTGAATCATTCTAGAAAAAATGTTATTGTGAAAATGGTGAGAGGACCTGTAAATAAGATACTCAGAAAGCATCATCAAAATAATTTATCCTCCCTTGAATTTCGACCTTCTTTACTTCACCTTCCCTTTGAAATTTTCCTTATATATCCTTTGGTTACCTTAGTCACTTGTATATATTCAATATTCTCAAGTGTGATTAAAATGAGAGACCCTTGCCTCTTATTTATACTTTTATGTAGCTTCCTCAAGGGGTCACCTTCTAACCATCTTAAACCACTTTCCTTATTTTAGGGCTAACCCACTTCTAACCACTTGTCCACTTAGTAATTTCTCCATTAACTTTATTATTTAAATAATTTCTTTTGCATCCAATTTGACTTATAGTACACTCATCACTTCACTTTATTATTTAAATAATTTCTTCTTTTCAACCACTTTGACTACTTTGACTTTTTGGGGCTTCTAGATGACTCATGAGGGTTCTCCAACTTCACATGGCCATAACTCTCTAACCCCAAGGATTTATGTGACATTCCACATACCACTGGAAATGGCATGACATGTACTATCCATATAGAATAGTCTTACCTTCAAATATATTAAAACACATACCATTAAACATCAAACAAACTTGGTTCCATTACCCAAACCTTTCTGCTACTGAAATTTTCTAATGGACTTTCTTCAGGGGTTGACATCAATGACAACCAACCCAAAAAATAAAAAATCTCCCCCTTTGGAATTGATGGAAACACTCTGATGCAATATTGAAGTCATATCACTCATGCTCCCCATGTGACCATCATTCTTCATGGAACCATGCCGCTATGCTCTTTCTCTAAGCATTTACCTTTTCATCTGATAAATCTCTCCCCCTTTGTCATTAATGGCAAAGGTATCTTTCCATCTGGGGTTTGTCCCCTTAACTGAAATCTTCCTGAAACTAATCTCCCAACTTGAATTGTCCTATTTAATGTACTTCCTCGTGTAAATATAAGACATATAATATAAGCATTCAAAAGCATTCATTTTGGAGTAGAAATTACTCAGAGTCTCTGGCGAAAATACTCAAAGGCTTCCCTTGGAAGCGGTTTTGTAAAGATGTCTTCCACTTGTTCTTTTGTGCCCACATATTCAACTCTGATGTTATTCTCTGCAACTTGCTCTCGTAGAAAGTGATATTTTGTTGGAATGTGATTCGTCTTGGAGTGCATCACCGGGTTCTTTGAGATACTGATGGCACTTGTATTATCAAAATAGATTGGAATGGGTTCATCATACTCAACCTGTATATCTGTCAAAGTTTGTTTCAACCATAGAACTGGAGTACAACATCCTGTCATTGCAATATACTCTGCTTCGGCTATAGATAAAGATATTGATGATTTTTTTTTTCTTAGACAAGATACTAAACATTCACCCAAGTAGAACATTGCTCCATTGGTGCTTCATCATTCATTAATGTAACCTTCCCAATCTGCATCTGTGTAGGCAATAAGTGGTAAATCCTTTCCTTTTGGATACCATAATTCAAACTATTTTGTTCCTTTGAGATATCTGAAAATCCTCTTCAATGCTAATACATGTGATTCCTTTGGTGCTACTTGAAATCATGCCACCTGTCCAACTGCCTGCATTACATCTGGTTCAGATGTTGTCACATATAATAAGATAACAATCATTGACCTATATTTCCTCTGGTCTATAGACTTTGAATCATCATATTTTCTCAACTTGCAACTAGTTTGCATAGGAGTGGTAAATAATTTTCAATCATCCATTATGAACCTCTTTAGCATTTCTCTGATATACTTAGTTTGAGAAATGAAAATTCCTTGGTTTCTTTGACATATCTGAAGACCCAGAAAGAATGATAGTTCTCTGAGTAATGACATTTCAAATTCATTATGCATATCATTTGCAAATTTTTGGCTTAACCTGTCATTAGTACTTCCAAAAATAATATCATCAACATAAACTTCAATTAATAAAATACTATCTTGAGTTACCTTGATGTAGAGGTTTTTCTGTTCTAAGACTTTTGCGATTATTGTTTCTGTTCTAAGACTTTTGCGATTATTGTTATGTTCAGAGAGAGCTTCCGGATCCATCGCATAGGTTTTGTTTTCTTTTGACGTTTCGGACCAAACTAGTGTGGTCCAAACTAGTAGAGGTTTTTGTCAGCACTTCCTTCTCTGAACCCTGTTTGTTGTAGATATTTATCCATTCTAGAGTACCAATATCTAGGAGCATGTTTTAGACCATACAAGGCCTTCTTCAATTTACACACATAATCTGCATTCTCTGACAACTAAAATCCTTCTGGTTGTTCAATGTAGACTTCTTCTTCAAGTTCCCCATTCAGAAAAGATGATTTCACAGCCATCTGATAATCTTTAATATTCTTGGAGCATGCATAAGCTAAAATAATTTAGATTGCTTCCATTCTGGAAACTGGGGCCAATGTCTCTTCAAATTTGATTCCTTCAACTTGTGCGTATCCTTTACATACAAATCTAGCTTTGTTCCTTGTAACATGTCCATCTTCATTCAATTTATTTCTGAAAACCCACTTTGTGCCAATCACATTATTATTCATTGGTCTTGGAACCAATTCTCAAGTGTCATTCTTCTCTATTTGATCCAATTCTCCATCCATGGCCTTATTCCAAAATCAATCCTTGCTAGCCTCTTCAAAAATTCTTCATTCAATCGTAGATAAGAGTGCTAGGTGTGTTTGTTTTGGTGAATTTATTCTTCTTCTAGTCTCAACTCCTGCATCTTTGTTTCCAATAATCTGATATGAAGGATGATTCTTCTGTACTCGTTTGCTAGGTGTCTTTGGAGGCACTTGCTGAAATTTCTCTTGTACTTTTGTCTAATCCTCTTCATCTTCCCCTTCTACTTCTTCTTCATCTTTTGCTTCTTCTTCATAAAGTTGTTCCATTGATTCATTTTCTTCTTCCTTTAATTCGCGTCCCCCTGTTTCATCAATTGTTACATTGATTCTTTCCACAACTTTGTTCAACCTCATATTGTAACACGAGTATGATTTCCTTGTACCCAAGTAAACAACAAGTACTCGGTTCTCCACACAAGATTCAAACTTTCCCATTCTTCCTTCTTCCCTTTTGATAAAGCATTTGCTTCCAAATACTTTGAATTGCTTCACATTTGTTGGTCTTCTTTTCCATATCTCGTAGGGAGTTTTTTCATTGTTGTTTCTAAGCATTAGTCTGTTTTGAATGTGAATTGTTGTATGCACTGCATGTGTCCAAAACATTTATTTCAATTTTGAATCTATTAGCATTGTTCAATCCATTTCTTGTATTGTCATGTTCTTTCTTTCAACAACACCATTCTGTTGAGGTGTCCTAGCAATGAATAATTGTCTTTTTATTCCATGCCTGCTGCAGTAGCCCATAAATTCCTTTGAAGTGAACTCTCCTCCATTATTAAATCTCAAACATTTGATTTTTAAATCCATTTCATTTTCAACCATTTCCTTGTACACCTTGAAGTTCCTGATAAATAAAACTGCATTCATTCTTGTATAATCGTCAACTAATAACATAAAGTATTTCTGAACTTTTACACCCTTTTTTGTAGTTGGTCCAATTAGATCAGTATGCACAATTTCCAGTGTTCTTTTCGTTGAATATTCCTTTTATTTGAACCTATTATTGGTTTGCTTTCCTTGTTGACAATGCTTGCATAAAGTGTTGGTTGGTTTCGTGATCTGGGGAATTTCTCTAAATGCTTCCTTTTTGTTGACTTTGACAAGGTTATCAAAGTGTATGTGACCCATTCTTTTGTGCCATATCCAACTTTCATCTTCCTTTCCTAGACAACACTTTTCATTTCCAATTTCACTTAAT
The DNA here is from genome assembly GCA_032191745.1 of Picea mariana. Lineage (NCBI taxonomy): Eukaryota > Viridiplantae > Streptophyta > Pinopsida > Pinales > Pinaceae > Picea > Picea mariana. The sequence goes on from JASDQU011247294.1 coordinate 9,439, forward strand.
ACATATATGTTGCTTGAAGTTCTTGCAATTGTTCCAATCAATTTTCCTGAACCTTCTTTTCTTATCTCGCACTTCTATGAATCGAAAGTAATTTTATGACCTTGGTAACACATTTGAATTACACTTAGAAGATTATGTTTCATATCTTCTACAAGTAGAAAATTTTCTTCCTTGGTATTCTTGTTTCCAATTATAGCTGTGCCTTTTCCAATTATTTTAGCTGAATCATCATTTCCGAAGGAGACTGATCCATCTCTTTCATTTATTAATGTAAGAAACATGTGTTTATACCTATCATGTGTTTTGAACAACTACTATCAACATAAAACCATGTTTCTTTTGCTTAGCTTGTAGAGCGAATGTGCATTCCTCATTGCTATATTGATTCTTCTCTCTTATCCATGTTCTCTTTTGAGGTTCATGTATGTGATTGTTGTAGCTCTAATGTGGTTCTCTAGGAGGGACTTTCATTCTACAATGTTTTGCCATGAGTCCAAAGTTGTTGCACTCATAACATTCCACTTCAGTTCTCAATGATTCAAAACTTTTGTAGCTTCTTCTCTGTGTTTCAATAGGCCTTCTTGGATAACCATTTTCTGTATGAATTTCAAAGTTTTTTATGTTCCTCCTATTAGCTCTGTAATTTACAACTTTATGTCCAAAATTATTGCATTTATAACATAAACCAAAAAAGATAGTTTGATACCTGGGAGTTAAATATCTTCTAAAAGGAGTTACTTTTATGAATCCTTCTTCTTCTTGAGGCCTATTTGTTTCAATCGGTTGTTGATTATGAAATCTAAATCTTCTTGGTGGAGGAGTGTCCATGTAATCTTCCTTGTAGGCCTTCCTACCCTCTTTGATTGTTTTTGCATAACTTTTTAGATATGTTTCTTGTTCTGTTGTTTTGGATCTTGGTCCCTTTTTTTCTGATTGTATCCAAGTCCAGACTTGTCATCATGAGGCTTTTGACTGCTGATAATATCATCCAAAAATTTTGCGCAGTTCTCCATATTTTTTTTTTGAATATCCTTTCTCAATGTGACAATATTTTCTTCCAAATTTTCAATGATAATGTCTCTTTCTTCTAGTTGTTCTTTGAGTGTTTCTTCAATTATTTTATATTCTTCTATTTGAACCTTCAATTTCATGATCATTTGTTCTAGTTCCTAATTGTCTTCTTTCTTTTCTTGTTCTTCTTGTAGCTTCTTGTTTTTCTTCTTTTCGTGTTCTTCTTGTAGCTTCTTGTTTTTATTCTTTTCTCTTCTTATAACTTCTATAGCCCTCAACAATTATTCTTGGTAGTCAACTTATGCCTCTTCATATTCTTCTTCAATGTCTTCTATATCAGAGTCTTCTACTACCATCTCTTTATGTCTCACTATCACTGACTTCATCTTCGTCTGAGGAGGAGATGTCTTCTTTGGTGCATAAGCTTTTCTTGAAAGCTTTCTTTTTGGTTAGTTTTCCTTTACATGTTTGTTTTCTATTTGAGTAATCTTCATCATTCCTCTCATTTTTCTTATGGGGACATTTTTTAGCAAAAATGACCAGTACCATCACAATTAAAACAAATCAATGGAAGCTTACCTTTGTATCTGTCGTTGGTTCCCTTGTTTAATCTTCTGACAAATTTGGCCATTTCTTCTTCTTCATCTTCTGAGAAGTCATTGTTACTACTATGTTCCTTTTTCTTTCCCTTTTTCTTTGACCTTTTGGATTCTTTGAAAGTTGCTTATTTTATGTCTGGATTTTCCTATTCATTTCTCATTTCATATGATTTGAAGATTCCATGTAGTTCATCCATGCTTATTGAGTCTAGATCTGCTCTTTCTTCTAGTGATGATATCTTAGGATCAAATCTCATAGGAAGATATCTTAGTACCTTTTGAAAAATTATAGATTCTTCAATTTCTTCTCCCAATCCTATGATTGCATTCACTGCATCATTGACTCATAATAAGTAAGCTTCAATATTCTCATCTTCCTTCATAAAAAGTTGTTCGAATTGACCTCTGAAAGTTTGAACTTTTGCTTCTTTGACTTTTGAATTTCCTTGATAAATATTTTGAATTTTGTCCCAAATCTCTTTAGCGTATTTACAATGTACAAATTTGGTATATATTGATTCACCAAGACCATTCAAAAGTGCATTTGTGGCTTTGGAATTATTTTGACTGAGTTTCATTTCTTTTTCACTTGTTGGCGAAACTGTTGGTTCTTTATATCCATCTACTACTGATTTCCAAATTTCAAATCCATGTTCTTGTATATATGTTTTCATCCTTCTTCTCTAGAATGCATACTTTTTTCCATCAAACTATGGTATTTCATTTTTATACATGTTGTTTCTCTCCATGATCTACCTTTTAGTGGTTAAACTTATTTCTAAAGGAACCTGCTCTGATACCAATTGTTGGATTACTGAGAGGGGGGGTGAATCAGTAATAGAAAAATTCAATCCTTTTTAACCATAAAATGAAAGTGTTATATCAATGTAGCATTATCATCCAATAGTTTCAGAGTAAATAAACAATGAACAAATGATAAATCATACACATAAACAGTACACTAGTGTTTTTACGTGGAAACCCAAAGCGGGGGAAAACCACAGAATGATTTTTCTTATATGTCTTTAAGAATTACATTAATTGGAAGCACCAACTTCCTTTGTTTTCCATATGCAACTGGAAGGATATTCCAACTCCCCAATTCTCTGGCTACAGCCAGAAAGAGGCTACAACCTCCTATTCTCTCTAGCTACAACCAGAAGGTGGATACAACCACTTGTCCTTTCCCCATCCAACCGCCATGTCGTATAAGTAGAATGATGGAACCACTCTCACACTATCATTGTGAGATATACTTTCGTAAACCTGTACCAATCAACCTGCACCAAACAACTTGTAACAACCTATACCAAACAACCTGTAATCAACCTATACCATAAACAAGTGCATCAACCATGCACCAACTAGTACCTCAACCTATACCATCAACGAGTGCATCAACCATGCTCCAAATATGTACCAGTCATGCATAAAATACACATAAACTATGACTCATCAATATGTACCAACATCATCAACTATACAACTCATGTATGTTCCAACTCATCAACTACTTGTCTCAACCATGTACCTCAACCAAAATCCCTCATCAATTTCATAATCCAAATCTGATGTGTAACTCTGTAATGGATCTAGTGTATATGATCGCATAGTTGCAAACCTTCCTTAAGTTTAACATTAAGAGACTATCATTTTCATCAAAATTTACTTTAGTCTCACATGACTAATTTTGGATTCGTCAAAAACCCTAGCTTGAAATAATAATAACTATGTACCTATAATGAATAAAGATTTGAAAATAGTACACAATGTTCTTCAGTGTATTTTATACAATTCCTACAGGATTCACTGCTTGGAACCTCTCAGAAAAAGAGTTATAGTAAAAATGGCATACCTTGTTGAATTTTGTCTTATTCTAGAGAGTGAACTTGTAGAGAATTCCCCACATGAAATATTTGTTGTATGGATCTTAAAATGGTACAAAGAATACTAAATACGGTACTCTAACCAATACATTTGGTCTTACTGAATTTGGATCTGTTATGAATAAGTTATGATGTTTTTACCCGAAACACTTGTTTTAGACTAGTTTCAGGACTATCCACAAACCCTATTTTCCACGAAGTGTAACTCCAAAAATACAACAACCCACAAGTTGAAATTTGTATCACTACTATTTGGCTATGTTTCCTCAACTTCCTCCAGATTTTGTAGTCAGAGACTTTCTAGAAAAAACATTATTGCGGAAATGGTGAGATTACCTATAAATAACATACCTTAGAAAGCATCATCAAAAGAATTTATCCTCCCTTGAATTTTGGCCTTCTTTACTTCACCTTCCCTTAGAAATTCGCCTTAGATACCCTTTGGTTACAACAGTCACTTGTAGATATTCAATATGCTCAAGTGTGATTAAAATAAGAGACCATTGCCTCTTATTTATACTTTTATGTACCTTCCTCAAGGGGTTACCTTCTAACCATGTTAAACCACTTTCCTTATTTTAGGGCTAACCCACTTCTAACCACTTGTCCACT
>JASDQU011247294.1:13596-25711 GCA_032191745.1 Picea mariana
AATTTATTTTGTATCCACTTTGATTTATAGTACACTCATCACTTCACTTTATTATTTAAATAATTTCTTCTTTGCAACCACTCTGACTACTTTGACTTTTTGGGGCTTCTAGATGACTCATGAGGGTTATCCAACTTCACATGGCCATAAATATCTAACCCTGAGGAGTTATGTGATGTTCCACACACCACTAGAAATGGCATGACATGTAATATCCACATAGAATATTATTATCTTCAAATATATTAAAACTCATACCATTATACATCAAACAAACTTCGGTCCATTACCCAAACCTTTGTTCTATGGAATTTGTTATCATACTTTCTTCAAGGGTTGAAATCAATGACAACCAACCCAAATAATCAACATAAATAACATCAATAGTACAGGTAATGAATGAAACCCTCCATAAATATTCTGAGGCATGCAAGAGTGCGACACAATAGGCCTAAGTGGCTTGGGACAAGCCACAGGTGAGTGATGGGGTCCTGTTGGGAAGGAATTTAGGGGAATGGAACATTGAGAAGAGATGAGGCATAGGGAAAAGGTGCAAGATCAAGAATATAAATAAGAGAAAGAATATCAAGAATACCAAGAAGACCAAGAAGATGATTAAATAAGAGAGAGGAAAGAAGAAAAGACAGGGGAAAAGAAAGAACATCTAGAACAAAATCCAGGAAAACCATTCGAGCATGAGCGGTATCTAGTGCATAATGAGTTTTCTCTAGTCGAGCATGAGTCATAACCAACTCGTTATGATATGGAGAAACACCCTGATAAAATGGCATAAATATTTCAAACATCCACAAAGTTTGGGGTTGTTGATGTTGTTGGTGGTGGTGTTGTTTTTTGTTGTTGTGGTTGAAGTTTGTGAGGTCTAGAAATAAAGAGAGGTTAATAGAGTAGAGAGGTGAAACAAACTACAACTGTGAAGAATATTGTATCCTACGCATCCATTGTAGTGCAGAGTGCAATCAAGATACTTAAATCTAATAAAAAAATACAATATTTTGTGGGCGTAGCCCGGACGGGGGTGAACCACGATAACTCTATGTATAAATTTGTTGTTGGATGAGTCTTCATGTCTGCATTGTGTTAAATATTGTCTTTAATATGGATGAATGTTTATCTTTGTTGATATTGTTTATATACTAATTCACAATAGCCATAATCGTATGCTTAACCACAAAACAACATGAATATGGACTTAGATGCATATATAATTAAGTAACAAGTTCATATTAACAAGGATCTAGTGCGTGAAAGGATCATGTAGGTCTAATAGAGCGTGTTTCCCATATTTCCATCACCACTACAGAATCTTGGTTCTTGTAGTTCCCATAAGGATACCTCGACTAAGACTTCACCTACTTGCAGGTGATGCCAAAAGGGCCGGTGTCTGTAGGGTTTTGTTGGACTAAGTGACTTGAACACGGAGTTTTGAACCTACCCGTGTGCACTCTAAAAACAACCATATATGTTGAGGTTCTCATGTGATATATGGTAATCACATGTCCCCATATTGGATCCAGATGTTTCCCCCCACTCCTAGGGGTAAATAGAGGAGATCATGTCTCATGGACCACAAAGAATATAGTGTTCCCGACCATGATGATGATCATGATGTCCACAAATAACATCCTAGCACCCCTTCCCTTATGTTTCCTCTTATACTTTAGATCATTCAAGCCCATCACATATAATCAACTTAGTGTATGGGAGATGGTAAGCCAGTGTCACCATGAGGTATGTTAGTATTTCTTTCATGCAAAGTGTCATGCTTAATATACTAGGCATGCAGATGATAAACATTGGTTGAAGTTGGATAATGGATCACTACCTCAAGAAGTTATTTATGTTTCATTTTTTCACCTTGGTAGCCAAAATCTATGCCCTAGTCCCTTGTTCTCACCTCCTAGGGAAAAGGGGTACTATTGAGGGGTCTTCACAAGGGTAATGTTTCAATTCCCCACCATAATTAACACTTTCCATCCTAGATCATGTTGCAGTGTAGTAAACTTTGATAATGGGTCATGGTCCATTCTCCCATGAGCATAGAGGTTGAAGGCATAGACGTTGATTTCACTCGCTAAGAAAAAGAAAATTAAATAAATAATAATTATAAAGAAAGAAAAAAATAATAGAAAAGGAATCTAAAAATCCATTCCAAACTTGAGCTCTACCCTTTCCATATTCACCCTAGTCCCAAAGCAGTGATGTTATAGCTCAAAAAATTATAAAAAGGACTTGCAAATATGATAAGAGGACAACTGAAAATGTGGATTAAGGGGTTTGGAAGAACGTAGTCTTATAGAGTGGTAACTCAAGAGAAATTTCACCCTCCACAAAGGAACTCGTAGAAATGGACTCAATGACACCATAATCCATGAAGTAACCCTGATCCATATCACTATCACACTTACTCTTGAAGGGTTCTTTTATTTCACTACTTCCCATAAGATATGTTCCTCTACTTGGGTCTTTTCTTTCACTTTTTTGGTTGGCATGGCTAATAGGGTCAGATGAAGGTCCTCCCATATTCAAACTTTCCAACTTACATAAATTACTGAGCTAGTGTTAAATTGTAAGGGGATACTAATGTGAATTTTTCATGTGGCTTGTATCGTAAGTAACATTTTACTTTACCTTATTTAAGGACTAGTATATATTATGAATATTGGATTTACTTGATTTCATATTTTGTTTTGATTTGGATGTGCCTGGAATGGTTCTTTGAAGGATTCCCCAGTCTTTCACACAAGACGTTGTGTCTTTATTGTAGGATCGTCACATGTGATGCAAAGAAGTGAGTCACCCAGTGACTTGACACATTCATGTAGTGGATCTCACATCTTCAGGACCTTGGATGATGGATAGATGGGCTTGATTTTAACATATTGGGTCATGGTGGTAGACAGAATGGATAGAATCCCACATTCTAGGCATTGTACACTAGGGATTATTACTCATTGGATGGAGAATGTTGCATTGGTGGATAGTTAGATGCCTTGCAAAGATGAGATAAATTCCTTTCCACCTTGGATGTTGTTCCATACACCTTGGATGTTGTCCTTCCTTTGATGATGATTTCACACTATAATGATGGGTTTTGATGACCACTTTGGATACCATTGATGATGTGACATGACCATAGATGAGAAGTGTAACACCCCAAGGTCGAGCTCCTGCTAAATTATGATTATGTTTATAGGCTGGTGAGCCAAGTGTTTATAAGTGGGAAGACTTATGTGTTCATTAGAATAGAGATCCCAGATGCTAAGACCAATAAGCCTGATTTTGTATATGTAAATAATCACATCATTAATAAAAATTACATCGTTGTGTGTAGACCCTCCATGCAGAAAGAGTTACGGGGGACTAAGCTCCACTAGGTAGGGAAGGGGCTAAGTGTCTAGGGATAGGGACTAAGCTAGAGGGCTTACCTCTAAAGGAATAATATTATATTATTATTTCCTAGAGGCTAAGGTTTGACATAATCGTGTTGTCCTAAGTTCCCATGGAAAGGGAACGAGTGTTAACTAGAGTTCATGCAGCCTCAGGAAGACATGTGTCAACCTGGGCACATGTCGTGTTTAGGTGGGAAAGTCAGCTCATTGAGGGTTCCTTCACCATGTTGTCTGGACTCTCTCGATGTTAGCCACCCTGGAATAGAGCCATACTCCCCATTGAAGCATGTACTAAGATAAGAAGAGCCTGGAACCTGCAGTTATACTGGATTTGTCCTGTGTATTTCCTAGAAAGATGGGTGCACCTGTATTTTCCTTAGCCCATGTTGTTTCTTAGCGGTTGGATGTTGTTACCAATGCAGTTCCTTTATTGAGCTTCCCTTGCTACCATACTCTATGTCCTTACCCATGTTTGGTTGTGCCATCACCTTTGTGTTAGTCAAACTATGTTGTTGACATCACCCATGTCCATTTTACATAAGAGTTGAATTGAAGAAACAGGTTGTCAGGCATGTGAGCAACTATCCCAGGTGAGATATTTTGTTGGGGAAGTAAGTTCTCCTAGAGGGAGTCTCGTAGAATCTACAATAATCTAAGACATTCGGACCAACCTATTGTTGAAGATCGAGAAAAGGGATGTGTAGGATTTGATGGACTTGTGATAGTGAAGGTGTACCCTCCTGGGGTGGAACATGCATGTGGGGAATGAGGGTTTGTGGGTTGTGGGCGTAAGTGGATCCTCGGAGAAAATCCTTCCTGTTGTTCTGTGTGACTTCCTTGTTGTCCTTTCCAATCCTAGGAATCCCTTGCCTAGTGGATTTTAGTCCCAGCTTGGGGGTGACCCATTGTTGAGCGTGATGAGCAGCATGGTCTAAGGCTTTTATTGTTATTTCTGCATTAATTTGTGTGATAGCAGAATGTAAATCATCCGTTTAATATTGGTATGTGTTACTGTCACTTCCGTAAGAATATGTGTATGTACAAAATGTTAATGTCTAGTTAAAATTGCATTAGAAATATATACATATATATATCTGCATGATCAAGCATGTTAGTTTCTAAGGTGATGTCACCTGGCCTATTGGTTTAAGTCTGGGAAGGTCACAAAAATTGTGTCACAGAAGAAAGATGTTTCCACTATGGAATTTCCCAGCCTGTCGAGTGGTTGCGAACGTTAAAAATTGGTATCAGAGCCAGGGTTTCAACACTGAACCTGGATGGGCCATGTTAGTGGTTAACGAGAAAAATATTTCAGAGTGAATTGTTTTCGAATGGGACAAAATTCAAGGTTCATAGCATCCCTGGGTGCCAAGAGAATACCTTGGTCGTTTTATGAAGCTCAGGAGGTATAATGTTTTATGGAATGGCAACAGAGAAGGAAGTTGCAACAACCATTGTGTTGGGCCATGAGGTTTGAAATTTGGGTCGTAGGATCTGTTTGAGAGAAGTAAGACCCTTCATAGTCATTAGCTCTAGAGAAGGTGCATGAAAGTAAAAACCCTAAGTGATTTGGACTTCGCGACTTCTGCAAAGTTTATGTGCTATAAGAAAAAGAGGTTGAAGCCCAAAGTTCTGAAGTTCCAAAGAGGATATACACTGTAGATCCGGGGAAAAGTGCTTGGTTATTGGATTGGACAAAGTCAGATCAGAGTCGTAGATCAAGAAAAGAGCAAGGGGTAAGGCGCAATGGCATATCAACGTATTTCGGAGCTCGACACTTTGGGAGAAATGAGGTGTGATAAGGTGAATCCTTCTGAAGTCCTGAAGCTCGAAGTCCCAAAGTGACACGACATGATGACATCACCTAGGGTGACATGGACTTCCTTAGTCCTACCACATGCCAATCAGAATGAAAATTTGACGACCTTGTTAAACCAAAATAAATCCGACACATGGGGCCAGGTGCCACCACCTTAATTGTTGACAGTTGTACCATGTGGACCCCAGAAGGTAAAGTAGATCGAAAATTCAAAGTTTGGGAGATTTGAGGAATGAAAGTGTAAAATATTTTGAAGTCTCGAAGTGACATGGCCTACTAACATCGCCAAGGATGACGTGGACACATGGGATGTGTGCCACATGTTAGTCAGTTAAGAACTTGTGGAGGATAGCCACTTTGGGGAAAGTGGGGTCGCGTGGGTTGAGAACACCCAAAGGTCAAAGCGTTGGAGTCATAGTGATCATTGATAGTCGTGGACATGCATCATAATGTCTGACACTTCAGATAGTTGTCACTCCGGAAGTTTGTTGTATTGAAGGATTTAGAAACACCTGAAGCCGGAAACTCTGAAGCACGATGTAATTTACTGTTTTTTTATCACTTGGTCCCAGTCATGGTCACATACAAGTTAAGGAATGAAGAAAAGGGGCTAGCACCGAATTGTGAATTGCTACAAAACAGAACATGGCTTAGAGATAGAATTGTGGGGATTCTTGATCGATGTAGACCCACAGAAAATGGAGCCTGATACTCTTTATGTTGATTCATATTGTTTAAGTTACTCTAGAAAATTATTAAAGACTGATAGCTTGACAAAAATTCGATTGACTACACATTTTTTCAGAGTTAATAATTGAAAGAGCCGAACCAAATTTTCACATAGTACAAAGAAATGGAGGAGGTACATGATGCTTACAATTCGGAGGATGAATTTAGAGGAATGGATTTCTATTTGGGAATTGAAGTAACAAACTCCAATGGGCATGGAAAATAAATAGACAAAGAAGTGACCATGATGAAAATCATTAAGAATTTTCAAAAAGATGTCCAAATGCACCAAGCAGATAACAAAAAGATTATGAGAGAAAAGGAGAAATAGGGAGACTTCAATATGAAGTTGATGTGAAGCTTGGAAATAATTGAAAATAAATTGGACAAGGAAAGTGGCTCCATCAAATCAAAGAATCACGGGACCCCTAATGAGGAAAGAAGAGGAAGAAGTGGTAGCAGACATCACCAACACTCCCAAAGGCATTCCAAAAGGAGGCCACACAACATTTAAAGTACATCTCCTACTAGAAAGCATAGGAGATCTGAAGTGGATGAACTGAAGGGTGAAATGAATAAAATCAAGCCTCCTACTTTTTATGGAGAGCACAAGAAATATGAAGATGTTGAGGCATGGTTGTTGGGCATGAGGAAATATTTCCAACTGTAGAACAATTCTTCTCATGCAAAGGGAATAATTTCCATCTACCAACTTAAAGGAAAGGAATCCATATGGTGGGATGAGTTTGTGCAAGTGAAACATGTCAGAGAGAATAATGTTACATGGAGGGAATTCAAGAGACATTTTGAAAAGAAGTACTTAACTAGGAGGTATTATGACAAGAAAATGAAAGAGTTCTTTAAACTCAAGTTGAGAAGTATGTACATTGATGAGTAATAAAGAATATTATTGGAATTGTTGAAGTATTTCCCCTTCATCAAGGACAAGACAGTTAAGATTCAAAGGTATCTGAGTGGGCTACAATCTTTCATCGGTGATAAAATACAATATGATGATCCTAAAACTATGGAAGAAACCATAAGGAGAGAAAAATACTTATTTGATCAGCAAAAAGGGAAACCTATTTTCCATAAGGCTTGGGAAGACAAGAAGAAGTTTAAGAGGGAGTAGAGGCAGAAGGGAAACAAACCACCATTTTTTAGGAATAGTTCTCAAGGACATCCAGTTTTGAGAGAGCCAAGGATGGTTGAAGTAGCTGGGCAAAGGCCAAGGCAGAAAGTTGTGGAATGTTGGGGTTTTAAAGGAGATCATAGGTATAGATATTGTCCTCAGAAAGGACAAAGTGAGAGTTGTTCACAATGTTCAGCAAGCAGAAATGGTAGATGATCAGAATCTGGACCAGGGGTCTAAAATTTGGTCAATTTTCAAAGTGCTCGGAATGCAACGAAAATGGTACCATTGCGTCTGTCTCGTTTTCCTGATTCCGGCGGTATATTTATTTTCGCAAACGGAGTCCGTATGGAGAAGTTATTAAGGTATGTTCGTCGAGCCAAACAGGAAAAATTTGATGTTGACTAGGCAGGCCGTACAGCTGATGTGGCAGGCCGTACAGCTGGCGTGGATGTCCGTACATGACACATGGCGGCTCCAGGTGATGCCACGTGTCATGCGTTTTTGGGATTTTTGGCATGCAGTTTGACCAATTGGGAAGTGACACGTGTCACCACTGGATGGGTGACACGTGGCACATGATGACGTCAGCATCCTGCGTGGCAGGCTGACTCAGCAATGACTGGACCGTACGGCAAAGGACGTGGAAATTTTTTATTGGTTGATTTGGGTGAGTTGTTTTGCGACACGTGGCATCCTCTTGGGCGAATGAAAGGGTGCCACGTGGCCCAATCACGGGCTGCCACGTGGCACCCCGATTTTCACTAATTGGTCTTGGGTTCAAAATTTTTGGGGTCGACCGGATTTGAACCGGTGACCTCCCCGCATACAACGCCTTCACTAAACTCCGATAGCCAACATATCGTTTTATGTTGCTTGTTATATAGGTGGACGCCTATATATTTATTTTGGAGTATTGATTATATAGAAAAGGGGGCGGGCCGGGGCTTAGCCCCGACCCACGGTCCGTTGCACAGTACCATACGACCTCCACATTGGAATTCTACGCGCGCGGGAGAGTCATTTATTTGGCTCGTGGTTTTGTTTTATTACCATACCATCGTGCTTTTGGCTTAATTGTGCGCGGGGTTTAAAATTCAAATCCCGTGGTTATATACGGTGTTATGTGACCGGTATTTATACCTATTGCGCGGGTTTTAAACTTGGTACCGGGTTCTATTATGTAACACACATAATTATATGCGCAGAGTTGTGGTTCAAGCTCTCGGTTCGATGGTATTACACATATGACCATGTTTTTATTGCACGCGCGGGGTTATATTAAATATATAACCATTTACGGTTACATAATTTGTTTTATATATAGCCACCATATGAATGGCGCGCAGTTTGGGTTTTGGGTTTTAAAATATTAACCCACAGTCATATAGTTACCATATGACCTTTGCAAACGGAGTTTGGTGCGCGTTTTGGGTTATAGCTTGGTGTTAAACGGTTTCCATTTTGGTTTTTAAAACGATTTTTGAATGCCCGGACACATGTCAAATTCGGATTTAACCATGTAACAGGTAGCCCCACATTTGCGCTGGGACGTGGCCATATGGCCCCCCATGTGCCCAACACCTCCGAGCTTGGGGGCTGGAGTTCCGTTAACGGTTCTACATTTTGATGCGTTTTGCGGGATGCGTGTGAGTGCTGGGTTTTGGGAGGCGAAAACGCATTGGAGCTAGGTTCACTTTCACCCAGGTGCATTATGGCGAGCCTGTAACAGAGCTTGGAGAAAGCAAAAATGGCAGCAAGCATAACTTTTGGAGTTTTTGGCCAAATCAGGAGCTGTAAAAGCCCAGCTAGGGGTTTTTGGACGTTCTGAGTCCATTGGTGAGGTTTTCACAGGCATTTGAAGAGCCCATTGGCAGGTTTTTCACATTTGAAGCTTGAGGAAGCTCCATGAAGATTAAAGCCCTCATTGTTTGAGGCATTGCTCAGATGAGCACTTAACCATTTGCTGAGACTGAATAGTCATTTCTGACTATTGATTATGATTTGAACACATTGGGATAGGTTTCAGATCCATTGGAGGACTTCTACAGGTATTTTTTCCTCATTCAAGTTCAGGGAAGCTTGGAGGCCACATGTAGGAGAGGTCATTGTTGGATGAGCCATTGTCCATTTGCAGAGTTTTTACAGTCATTTTTGGGGTTTTTATGTATTTTGAAGCCAATGGTACAGTCTGTAAATCCATTGGAGTTGAGCAGAAGCTTGTAATGATCATTTGAAAAACTAATCCCAAAGAGCCAAGTCCATTGAAGGAGGCTCAAGGAGACGTAGCCCAGAGAGGGGTGAACTCCTTTATCATCTTGTTGTTGTTGTGAGTTTGCTGTGTTATTTGCTGCATTTTATATTGCTGTGTATTTGATTATAACACATATTTAAGCATGTAAAAGAACATTCCTCACACATGAGCTTTGCAAAGAAGAACCAAGAACTTAACACATAAACCAACTTGCATATTTTAACACATGAAGCAAGGTCCTGTTAATATTTATTGTATGAGGTAGAGGGTGCTTGCATAGCATAACAAGTCAGCCTTCTATTTTCAGATCAGTAGAGGACATGGGAAGAAGAGTAACAAGGATATATATAGCCTTAGGAAACAAGCAAGATGAGTTTCAATCACACATGATTGAAGTCGAAGGTATGATCAATAACCATGCCCTTACTATTTTAATTGATTCAAGGGCTATTCATAGCTATGTAGATCCTAAGGTAGTAGAAAGATTTCAATTGCCAAGAAGAAAGCATGGAAAATCTTGGCTGGTACAGATGGCTACAGGAGCTAAGAGGAAAGTTGTTGAGTTGGTTAAATCATGTCCAGTGGGCATGAATAGACCGAGTACCAAGGGCAATTTCAACATCTTGCATTTGGGATCATATGATTGCCTAATTGGTAGGGATTGGTTGTACCAACATCATACCATATTAGACTACCATAACAAGGCATTCACTTTCTTGGATGAGGAAGGAAATCATAGAGAAGTCCAAGGAATTTCGCAGAGCAGTTGTTGTCAAATAAATCTCGGCAATGAAACTGAAGAAGTGTTACATGAAGGGTTGTCAAATATTTGCAGCCCATATGGAGGAAGCATCTAAGGATAAGGTGCCAAATCTAGAGGATCATGAAATCCTGGAAGATTTTGAAGATGTGTTCAAGAAGGTAGTAGGGATACCTCCAAAGAGATATATTCATTTCTCTATAAATTTAATGCCTGGAGCAGCTCCAGTATCAAAGACTCCTTACAGAATGAGTACACTAGAATTGAATGAACTGCAAATGAAACTTGAAGAGATTCTGAAGAAGGGTTATATATGCCCAAGTGTGTCATCATGGGGTCCCCCAACCTTGTTCGTGAAGAAGAAAGATGGAACATTAAGATTGTGCGATGATTTCAGACCGTTGAACAAAGTGACTATAAAGAACAAGTATATTCCTTTACCAAGGATTGATGATCTCTTCGATCAGTTGAAGAATGCTATAGTATTTTCAAATATTGATCTCAGGTCAGGATATCATCAGGTAAGGATTAAAGAGGAAGACATCAACAAGACCGCCTTCAAAACAAGGTATGGTCATTATGAGTTCACAGTTGATCCGAAATCGGATCCAGAAGCCTGACAGGGCTTGAAAAATGCTAAAAAAATGAAAGTGCTCAGAATCTGACGAAACCAACGCCATTGCGTCTGTCTCGTCTTCCCGATTTCGGTGGTATATTTACTTTGTCAAACAGACTCCGTATGTGAAAGTTATCGCGTTCTGATCGGAAGTCCAAACAGGTAAAAAGTCAAAGGTCATCTGGTCAAAAAGTCAACGCTGATGACATCAGCATGCTGACTGTGCAGGAGATGACATGGCACTCTCTGGTTTATGGTGATTGGGCAGGTTTGCTGACAGGGCAGACATGTGGCAGGCAATTGGACCAGTCAATGGTTGACAAGTGGCATTTGTCCATCGAATGGGAAAGTGCCACGTGGCCCAGTCATGGGCAGCCACGTGGCACCCAGTCATCGATCAGAGTGGCAGGTTTCAAAAGTTTTGGGGTCCATGGGTTTTGAACCCATGACCAACCACTAAGCCTAAGTGCCTTCACAATAGTCCTATAACCAATGCACCCAAATTAATTTATGTTATTAAAACCCACAATATAAAATATATTGCATAGTATTATGGCGCATAAAGGAGGGGGCTGGGGGCTAAGCCCCAACTCGTGGTCGTGTAAATGCATATGACCTTAAAAGGGGGTGCGCACTTAGAAAAGGGGGTTTATGCCAAATTTTAACCAATTTATAGTTAAAAGTGGGTTTTTTAACCACTTTTTGGGTTTTAATTAATGTTTAGCCCATTTTTAATGTAATTAACCCATTTTTGGGAGTTATTGGGCATTTTTAGAGCCTAAATTCGTGGAGGAAGTTGGAGATGGACAACTAACTTCCCAGCTATATAACCAAGGCCATTTTGAGGCCATGGGGATAGCTTTTGAGAGTATTCAGAGCAGAGATGCTGAGGAGAAGCCAAGTCAAAGCCAGTTTGAGGCAGGGAAGCCGTTGAGGAGGAGATGATGTCAAACCGTTTCTGAGAGCTCCGGACGTTCGTTTCACGTGCCATTTTTTGTGCATGGTTCTAGAGATCTAGGCGAACATGACCAGATCAGTCTTGAAGCCATTCGGCATTGTAATGATGTATCATTGAGCTTTCAAACAGAAATAATGAAGCCTCCCCCACAGAGAAAAGGCCCGGAGACGTAGGCAAAGTTGTGCTGAGCTCCGTTATCAACCTGTGTATTGTGGTTTGTTGTTTTTCATTGCATTTCAGATCTGTACATTTGTATATGGCTGCATAATTCCTTTTCTTCTATCGTTCTTTCGTTAAGTTTTCCAATGGTCAATTAATTCATGCAAATTAAAAAAACTCAACCATAAGTCATTCGAAAAATCCTGACGGATCAAGTGGTATCAGAGCTAGTTGACGTTTGGATTTGAGTTTTGCATGTTAACCAGGGAAAAGCTACA
>JASDQU011247295.1:35209-47944 GCA_032191745.1 Picea mariana
AGACAGAAGAGAGAAGTGTAGAAGAACATATACATATCATTGCATAGATAATCAAGGGGTACATTTAGGAGATAGAGGAACTAAAGGAAAAAATTACACCTAAAACCCCTCTGGAAGTCAAAACCGAGAGAGAACAACAAACAACACTACAAACAAGTATGATTGCAAGGGAAGCAAAGGAAGTCTCAGAACTCTTTGACTGGATTGCGCAAATATGGACTAGTATTGAGGAGGACGAGAAGGTCCAATAGTTGGATCAACAAGAAGTGGAATTCAATGCTCCAATGAAGGATTTGAAGTAGCGACATAAATCAATGATCATCACTGAAATGTTGAAAGGAACGCATATGGAACTAAAGACTACGTAGTAAAATAAAGAGGTAAGGTAGGCTTGATTGGAGTCACTCCAGGAGCAAGAAGCGTAAATAATTACGGAACTAGAGGCACAAAATACAAGCATGGAACATGATCATACAAAGAGTGCATATTTATTAAATGAACATATTATAGTGCAGATGGTAGAGGGTATAATAGAGAAATTTGTGCAGGAGAAAGAAAAAGGGGAGGAACTAGCAAGAAAGTTACACAATTTGGAGGAGGTTGTGCAGGGAGCACAGATCGCCTGGGTGTCTCAGGACAAGCCACATGTCAATGTTGGGGGCCTGCTAGTGCATGCATATTTTTGGGAGAAAATCTAATTTTGGAGCGTGTGCCATATATGGAGGAAAATCAACATGCTAAAGATAGAAGAAAAGCAATATGTCAGACCAAGGAAAAGTAGCACAGGGCACATGTGAACAAGCCTATCCATGGTAGGGTTAAGATTTTTGATATGAATGTAATGGATATGATCCAATAGAGTAGTATAAATAAATGCCCAGGAGTTCTATTAGAGGTTGGTTAATGAGCCAGGGAGTGGAAAAAGAGGGTTAGATCACATGATGTGTATCCTGGTGTGGTCCAGTCTGCCTCACAGATAGATCTTGTCATAGTTTTTCGTTGTAATCATGGAGAATGTAATGCGCACAACATTGTGTTTAAATAATGATGAATAAAAGAGTACAAGAGACAAATCTTTGTGGACATAGCCCCAGGGGAGGGTGAACCACAGTAACCATGTTGTTTTATTTATTTATTTATTTCAAAGAAAAAAGCCTAAATTCTATTTCATCCACCGAAGAAAATAAATTTACATTTTGCATATACATGTTTCCATGTATTTGATCTCTAATACCAAATTCCTTTCAAAATGGGCACCAGATCCTATCAAAAAAGTAATTCTCCCTCTAATCCTGAGAGGTAAGTAGGGTTGTTGGAGGTGACCAACTTACTTAGCAAAAATTTCCAAATGATAGCCTACCCTCTTCTCAAGGGGTAAAAACAAAATCAACATAATTACACAAAAATATAATTGAATAAGGGATTATACTTGTGCTGATGAAGATCTGTAGGACCAAGATGCATTGAAGGAGAAAGAAAATTGAAAGAAAATAGCTAGATCAGAGGGGTTGGTCCCAAGCCTACTGCAAACGGGATCAGACCAACATGTGTCATCAACCCATTTTGATACTCTATAAATTCCCACTACCCCATAGAAATCTGTAGGCATTTATTAGAAAGGGCATCCTCCTACCTATTTCTTTCCCTGTAGACACGCTGAATGGAATAGGTGTCAAAAGCAATAATAATTCTAAAGATTCCATCAAGCAAAGGAGCAAGAATAATTTTATGGCATCGCTGGGATTTCTGGATCCAACTGATAACTAACAAAGAGTCTCCAAAAATCTGTAGAGAGTAGATATTTTTATCCACAACAAAAAGGAGGAGTTTGAGCCCCAATAGTTTGACTCGGTTGTTTGTACCTAGCCCAAGAACCATAGAGATTTTAAAATAGCGATTTTGTGCAAGGAAGAGGACTGTTCCTCCTCCACAACTTTCTCCATTGTTCTGAGAGGCCCCATCAAAATAATCCCAAGGTTGACTCTGGTCAATAACTTCTTCAATAAGTTTCTTAGGTCTTCTCTCCTCTTTCTCTTGGGGGAAATGTGTTAGAATGTTGATCCTTCGGGGTACTACAAGTTCAGGAAGGTACAGTTTCTCTTTGATAATTGTCGCATTTATGGTAAGCCAAATTCCCTAGAATAGAATCAATGACATTGATTTTATACTTTTAAGAGTGGGAAGCAACAACCAATATTTCCAAGCTTCCTCTATCGAGTCTCCTTCCCATCGACAATACAACTCTAATATTTTGGAGCACTCCTTCCAACAAAGGAGAAAACAAGTGTCGTTTATGAAGAGATGATTAATAGACTCTTCGTCATTCTTACAGAGAGCGCACCAACCTGGCCCTTCCACCTTACATTTTTTCATTCTATCCCAAGTGGGCACCCTATTATTGATTAAACACCACACGATTTTTTTATCCTTTAGGGGGAATTTAACCTTCCAAATCCCTTTCCACCGACAATAAGGTTTTTATTGCTAGAGCTCAATGATAAGGTGTGAATATCCCAACATAGGAGAATAATCCCCAAAGGGCGAAAACTGCCAAACCATTTCATCCTCTAAATATGAGATTTGAATGTGTGCCCTTATAATAGCTTCATTGTAATGGTCCCAATATTGACTAAAGAGATTTCCTAGTCCCACCTAATCCGCATTATTCCATCCTTGTCCCCAAATTTTTTTTCTTTCTAAATATGATACTTGGTTTATAAAGTGGAAACCATTTTCATTCAAGATCTGGATGCAATCTTCCAGAAGAATATGATTTGAACCACTTTCAGGCCATGGATCCACTCCAATACTAACTTTATTGCCTCTTCCAACTTTCCAAGTTAAACCATCTCATATGACTTGAAAAGAGGAAATGATGGTTTTCCAAATGATTGAGCAACATCAACTAGTTTTAATCGGACTTCTTACCCAATATTCCAGAGAGGTTGGTGCAATATACTTCTAGTATACAACTATGGTCCAAATATTTTGAAGGGTGATTATCCTCCAACTTGATTTTTCTTCCAGTGATTTTGTAAACAAGAAAATGTTTTTTAACCCCCATCCTCCAAGATACTTTGGGGCTGTGAGAACATCCCAGGAAATCCAAGGAACAACATGATTTTCTTTTGTTCTTGCCCAAATAAATCTGAAGCAAATTTTTCGAGCCTTTCCAAGAATTCCTTTTGGGATACAAGAAAGAGACATCCAATATACAGGGATGGCTTCTAGAACAAATTTTTCTAGTGTCACCCTTCCTTCCCTTGAAATCCATCTAAAGCTCCAGACTTTTAGTCTTCTTTCTAGTTTTTCTAGTAGCCACGTCCAGTCCTCTTTCTTGTACCTGTTGGGTTTTAAATGGAATCCTAAATACTTGATTCCTTCTTCCATTTACTTAAACTCGAATGGAAAAATCCTTTTGTACATATCATTTTCTTCTCTATCCAAGTTGTAAGTTGATAGAGTATACTTTCTGCTATTAATTTCCATTCATGTTTCTTTCTGAAAAAGGTCTAATATCTTCAATAAGGATTTTGCATCCCTTCTGTTCCCACTGCAAAAAATTAGAATATCATCCACAAATAATAGATGATAAATATGTAAGGATGGGGAGATGGTGATACCCGAAAAATGTCCTCTAGCTTTTGCCTCCTGTAGGACTCTACTCGGCCCTTATGCAACCAAAAGGAAAAGGAGAGGGGAGAGAGGGAATCCTTGTCTTAATCCTCATTTGGCATGAAAGAAACTTGAGGTTGACCCATTCATTAGGATAGAAAAATGGACCAAGGTTGTGCAACACATTATCCAATTTATGAAGGGGACCTCAATACCCAGATGAGTAAGGAGCATCCTTAAGTAAAACCAACTTACTTTATGAAAGGATTTTTATAGATCAATTTTTAGGATTTCTCCTCTACTCTTTGTAGATCTTAGACTGTGCATGAATTCTTGAGAAACCCCTATTTCCTCATGAATCTATCTACCTTTGAGAAATCCAAATTGTTCAGGAGATATAATTTATGAAAGAGTAGCTTTAATTCTTCTTGCAATGACTTTGGAAACCACCTTGTAGATGTAGTTACATAAATAAATTGGTTTAAAATCATTAAAAAAGGATGGATTATCCACTTTTGGGATGAGAGATATGAAGTTCAAGTTTATAAGTAGATGCAAATGGCCTCTAATTATAGTTTCCTCCACCAATTTGAGGATATCATTTCCAATGAGATCATAGAAACCAAGAAAAAATTCAATGGTCCATCTATCCGGTCCTAGAATTTTATCTTTTTGAAAGTTGTGAAGGAATTCTTTCAGTTCATCCTCAAAGAATTCTTTCATCAGAGCATGTTTTTCCTCTTCTCCCACAAATTTAGGGAAGAAAAGAGTTAATCTAACTATATATGTTAGTGATTCCCCTGGTGTTTCTTTAAAAAGAGAATGAAAGACGTTTTTACCCATTCTAGCCAAACCATCAAAAGATCAGATATTCCATCCCTCAAAGTCTTGCAAGCTCCAAATGGTATTAAAAAAATTTCTTCCTTTTGTGTATGCCTAGAATAATTGTGTTCTCATTTCCTTTTTATAACCATATGGCTCTGCTTTTGAATCGCCACTCCACTTCCTTTTCCTCCATAAACTTTATTCTTCTTTATTCTAGCTTAAATGATTATTCCTTTGTATCTGAAGAGATAAATCCTCCTTCAGTCGAATCATATAAGTCTTGGAGACCAACTTCAGCTTCGATAAGCTCTTGCAAGTCTCACTTCTTTTTGGCTTGTTCCCAGATCACAATAGCTTCCTTTACTCGCCACAATTTTATTTCGATTTGAATACCTATTGGTTCATTTTGAGTATTTTCTATTGGTTTCCAAAGGTGTTTGACAAGCATGGAGAAACTTTCATTCTTTAACCATTCTAAGTTAAATTTAAATGGGTTGGGGGGTTTTTTGGAACCTAGGGCTAGTTCAAAAAATAAGTGGGAGTGATATGAGATACCCCCAAATCCCACCCATTGTCACTTCATATTTCCATATTCCATACGATACTTAGATATTAAGAAGTGATCTAATATTTTTTCAATTCTTTCATCCCCCACCCTTTTATTGCAGCAAGTAGAGAAAAGTTTAGTTGGGGGAATATCAACCAGATTCAATCTTCTTAGGAAGATATCAAATAAATCATAGAGGTTATATACTCTCATGTTTAGGCCTCATGACTTCGCATTCCATAAAGAAAAGTTTAAGTCTCCACCTACTATCATATTTGAGTGAGAGGAGAAATAATTTCTAGCCAGAGCTTCCCAAAAAGGGTTCTATCTTGATAGGGTCCATACACATTTAAAATTTAAAATTATTTATCTGAATCAACTTATTGCACCAAAGAACCCAAGCCTAATTCAAAGCCCCAGGTGGTGCTGATTTTTATTCACAATGTGTTCCAACCTAAAACCACCCCTCCTAAGTGCCCATTTGCATCCAACACCATGAAATCCCAGTTTTTAAAGCCATATTTTACCTAGGATACCACCAAATCTTCATCCCCCATTATTTCCTGATGAAGAATCATATCCGGCTAGTTTGACCCCACCAGCCTCTGGAGGGAAGATGTTTTATGAGGGTCTACCAACCCTCTACATTTGAAAGATAAAATTTTCATGGTGAGGCCCTCTCCTGGGTCCTCACTTCTCTAAGTGCCCCAAAAAATTGGATTTGTTTTCCTTCTTCTATATCTACTTGGGCTTTAGATTGGGATTTTGAAAGAAAATATTTACAACCCCTACCTTTTGAGCCTCTGGTAGAGATCAGATTCTTTCCCAGACTCGCTTCTCGAACAACCCCCCTAGTGGCCCTATTTCTTAATTGATAGATGATATCTTCATATCCTGAGTCTAAAGAAGAGTTAGACCCCTTTTTGGGGGGGTTGACTAGAGTGAGAGGTTAGGAGAAGGGAGGGGGGACCAGTAAGGGACAGGGTCTTTGAATTTTATAAGGGGGGGAGAAAAGGAGAGGGAGGGTTTGGAGACCCCTTTTTTGAGTTGACCCAGTCCTTTCCCAACAATGAAAAAGAGGAAATAACCAAATTAAGAGGAGGTGGAGGAGTAAAAATCTTACCAAAAATTTATGCCATGCCATGAAAAAGATTGTGATTCCTTTTATTTCCCTCATCCTCCATCAGAGCAGTCTGAAGGGTTCATGATGAGCCTTATCTAATCTAAAGCTCACCCATCATATTGTTATTTTTCCTGCTAATTGGCTCTTGAGTAGCCCTATGCTAGGGTGGGAAAGCATCATTCTGTGTCACAATAGTGGGGGAAATTCCTTCTACTATGGAGGTTGGTCTCTTTTTCCTCTGTGTTGAACCCCGAGTGCCTCGACGAGGTCGAAAGGGTAGGTGGAAGTGGCTATCTAGGTGCCCATATTTGTGACAGCATATGCAATGAAAATGGATACCTTCATAATCCAAGCTCTGACGAAAAATGAGTTTCCCCCAATACAAACTCCAAATCTTCTTCTAGTCCTACTCTGATATCTAAGGAGAATGAGATTCTTGCTACTGACATCTTTCTTGTTTTCCCGAAGGACAATTTTGCATCCATGAAAGTCCCCAAATTGTTCCCCAACTCTTTGAATCTCAGTTTTGTCTAAAATTCCAGTGGTAGTCCCGGGAGTTGTATCCAAACCAACATCACATTAAATTTCTCCCTTCTTGCATCAAAAAGAGGGTTCCATTTTTTCAAGAGGAAAGGGATAGATTCAATACTCCAAGGTGTTTTCAATACCACTCTGCATCCTCCAGGTTTTTGAATTTAAAAATAATCCATCCTTTTGAGAGAGTCAAAATATCTGGAATATTGGATATGATTATTTTCTAGGAGGTCGTTGCCCGGTTTTCTATTGTCTGCAAACCAAAATTCCTACATCTTTATTTTCCCACCATCACCAAATTGTCCATATCCAACGCTTCTGAAATTGAAATATCTTTCCCTAGAACCAGACTAATAGGATCCCCTGTGTTTTTAACCCCTTTGTTTTTCCTTCGATGCTTCATGACCGAGTCAGTTTCATTCAAAACACGAGATCATTCCCTACCCCATCTTGGGATGGAAATGACTCTTCCTCCACATCTTGGTCCAAATCACTCGAGCAGAATGAAACGTCGAGAAAAGAAAGAAACGAAGAAGGTGAATCAAAGGGTGAGGGGATCTAAGGAGGATGGATTGATCCCCCACCATCTACAAATTTTATAAAGGATGGAATAAATCCAGGGAGTGAGAGGGGATTTTCATCCAAGACTCTCGCTAAGAAATGCCAAGTAGGAGATAGGGGATTTTGGTTGTCGAGTCATCCCAAGACACAAGAAGAGGAAAATGACATGTCTTGTGTTCCATATGCGAGTGTCATTGGAATTTTTATGTATGCAATGGTTTGTACTAAAATAAACATTGCACATGCAGTGGGAGTTTTGAGCAGGTATATGTCAAAACCAAGGAAAGAGCATTGGACAATAGTAAAGAGGATTTTCAGGTATTTTCATGGCACTACCAATTATGGAATGTGCTAACAAGGAATACCATAATAGGACAAAGTGTTGGAAATACATGGATTTTTGGATGAAAACTGAGCTGGAGATCTAGATCATAGAATATCTACAAGAGGGTATGTGTTTAACCTGTTTGGAGGAGCAATTAGTTGGATGAGAAAAAGACAATTTGTAGTGGCACTCTCAACTACATAATTTGAATACATGGTAGCCACTCATGCATGCAAGGAAAAAGTATGGTTACAAATATTTTTTTCAGGTATTGGTTTGGTATAGCAAGATGTAAGGATAGATTGTGATAGCCAGAGTGAAATCGACTTGGCAATTAACTCAGATTATCATTCAAAGACAAAACATATTTATGTTCAATATCACTTTGTGATAGACATGGTTGAAGACAACAAGGTGTTGTTGATGAACGTCGACACATTAGATAATGTTGTAGATTCATTAACAAAATCTATGAGCACTAAGAAGTTCTCTTGGTGTAGAGAATCTATGGGCATTTTCTTCCCTGGATTGTTGACTTGGTAATCTTGCAATCCCCTATATGCAAAGAAAACAACAAGTGGGAGAATGTTGGGTATGTGTTATATTATTTTCAATATTGCTCCCATGTTCTATACACTTATATGGGATCCTTGGGGGGTAGGGGAAGCCCATGGGGCCCCCCTTTTAAGGGGGTTCAAGAGTAGTAGCCCTCGAAAAAAAAATGGTGGCTTTTTATATCCATTTTTGTCGTTGTTTCAGTAAATGGTTTTCATCGATGGTTTTCTAATTCCAGTTAAGGAATAAGGGTTTTTGACTAATCCAGGTCAATGAGTGAGGGGTTTGGATGCCGCAGGATCCTATATGTATATTTTATTGTAAAAAATAAAGATGATGATGAATAAAATATTAGAGGTGTAGCTCTAAATAGGTTGTTCGTGTTCCCGGTTTGGGTTTCCAAGGTAAAAATCTTTGTATAATGTGTGTGTATGCCATTGTATCTTTTCTATTTTTATTAATAATATTTTTTCAATAATTAATTGTACAAGGTTAAAATATACACGATTCCAATGGGGGTCTTTACCACATTGACGATATTCACATTTTTAAGGTCGATACAATGTTAATGGTTTCTCGCTTTGATACTTACCCCAAAAATGATCAATCCTTCACAATGTCGGTAATTTTTCCTCTTTGAGTGTTGATACACCTCCCCATGTGAGCATGGATGGTATCTCCGATGTTGATATAGGTATGTGTAGGTGCCCAAACCATGAACCCTCTGATTTTTCCAGTAAGGCCTGAAAATCACACAAGTGCATAAATTAATGCCAATATTTCTCTTTATTCACCTCTTTACCTTGAGGAATAGTTAAAATCTAATGTTTTATATCTGAAAAATTAGTATTCTCCTAAACTAATGAGTGATATGTTTTTCATATTCAAATATTTCACCACCCAAGTGATCGCAAAGTGTCAACATAGTCCCTATGGAAGAAACCTCTATGAGTGGAATCCTATAGGAGGAAGAGGTACACCTCCCAAGACCCATTGTGATGATACTAAAGGAATTATCTATAAGGAAACCTCAATCAAATGGGGAGAGGTTTACCAAATGTTCAATAATCAAATTTTTCCCCAAGAGGCAGAAGACGACTCTAACCTCAAGGTATTCAAGAACATCAGAAAGTCAAAACTATATAAGGTGGTGGCCCATGAAACAATATTCCCTTGCATAAAGACCATTTCATGGATATTGAGGCATGTGAAGTTAGAGACTAAATACATTATCAACGCTGGGGAGCACCTAATAACATCATTTCAGGCATCAACTATAGCTTCGTGCTGCCACCTAGATAAAGGGGAAAGGTTGCTTGATAAAAAAATGATAAAGGAGTTCACACTGAAGGTGAAGGATATGTTTAAGGTTTGTTACAAGCCAATAAAACCTTCAAATCAAGGACCTCGGGAGAGTACCTGACCAACTTGTTGAGAATGCCCTGCGAATATGTTGTAGCGATGCTATGCAGATTGTATGGGGAAATCGAAGCTTGGAAATTCTTGATGACTTGGGAACCTCTCATTTACTACATCAGTTATGTCGAGTCAAATTTTAACTAGGATGACATTCTATCAACATCCCTAAAATAACCAATCAGATCAGTTAAGGAAACAATCCTTGGGAAATTTCCTAGTTTTCACATGTCCTCCTGTCTCTTGGACATGGTATGCATTTTCCACGCATACCTAAATATGGGTTGGGCCTAGCAACCAAATGACCCTCAAATCCACATTTAATACAAAGTTCTTTGGGAGTGCAAATATAGGATGGAATATCACAATATCTTTGATCACTTCCTAGCATCGTTGTTCCATCTTGTCTTTGATGCACCTACGTTGTGCATGACCGATAAATCCTAGGTGATAGTTTGAAGGATAAGAGTCTAATACCTTCTATAATACAATACCTATTTGAGAATATACATAACCATCAAAGCTCCACATTTTCTTCCTAGATTCATCCTAGACAAGATGGTCCTACAATAAATTTCTTACCAGACTATAGTTCACGGAGTTGGCACACCTCTTTACAGGAACAAGAATGACATATGGCCTCCTTCTACATTGTGGGTCAGGTCATATTCTTTTGAATATGTTAAGAAAAATCAGTTGAAGTGGACACACTGAAATCTTTCCACTTTAGAGATGGAAGATTTCGGAGGCATGATCATATGGACGTAGTAAAGAAACATTTCCTTAGGGGCAAGCACCAATGGAACTATAAGACAAACAATTGGGAAGAAAAAGGGATTCACTACCATTCCAGAACCTAGCATGAGGTCATATAAAGGAGAAAGGGAAACATGCTAGGAAAAATACCAGAGGAAGAAATATCCCGAGAGGACCAGAAGAAGCATGATGAAGATGCATCAACAGAAGTAGCCACGAACACAACTTCAATCTTTAAATTAGTAGTAGCAGCAAAAGAAGAAATAAAAAGAAAATTTGTTGAATTTTTTGAAGTGGAAGAAAACAAGAGATGAAAGGAAGTCGAAGAGGAAGAGAAAATAAAATAGAGGGAAGCAGAGGAAGAAACGGTGACCAAGCAACAAAGAAAAGAGGAAAAGGTGCAGAAGAAAAAGGAGGATGCAACTTAACATAAATGAAAAGAAGAGGAAGTTGTAGCAAAGGCAGTAGACAAAGCCAAGGTAGTAGTTGAATCCAAGAAACAGAGGAGGCCAAATAAGCAACAACAAAGAAGAGAGAAACGGATAAGGAAACAACAAAAGAAGTCAAGGAGGAGCAAAGGAAACAAGATAAGGAAACATTGAATAATGATGCTTCACCCATGGATACATACATTGTAGGGTCATCAATAGAATCCCCTCTCACCGGTGGGTACTTCCCACTCGAGGAACTTGGATTGGGACTCTTCATTCCCTCCAAGGCTAGAAAGGTGGCCAATATAAAGACATTATGGTTTGACAAGGCCTCAAGAAAAATTATACAACAACAAATAAAGAAGCTTCTAGTTGCCAAGAGTGCTCCACTATCAGTGATTACAGAAAACCCAGTGACAGAAGATGTCAGGAAGGAACCAATATCTATTTTTTCATCGACATTTCCTTCACGATGGCATTGAAACAAAATATCAAGGACTTGGTTTGTGAAAATAAATAGAAATATGATTGGATCAAAGAGTTATAAGAAGAAGTCAGATGTAGGATGAAAGATAAGGGGAGCCTCAAGGAGTTCAGGATATGCGTGGAAAGAGTCAGAAAAGAAATTCAAGAGATGGCTACTGACATGTATGCAAACCATCAAGTCTTCTAGTAGTTGGAAACACAAATCATATCCCAACATAGCTTGTCACAATCCAAGAATGTTGAATTTGTCGCCATTAGAGAAGGTTTGAACAATATGCAACATTGGATTGTCGAGAACTTGGATTCCCCAGCCGAGATGCCTCACATATCAGAGTGGGAAAGGAATATTGACTATGCCACACTTTATAGCTTCAAATAAGATATAGAGAAATGTGAAAGGAAAACAAGGAATTCCTTGGCCATCTATGCATAAATTTACAAGGCAGTGCACATTTTAACACATAAAGGGAATCTACCTCCTACCAAGGCACTTGGGGAAACAAAAAATGATGAACGGATATTATAAGAGATATAGTAGAATATGAAGAAGATGCAAGAGGATTCCCAAGCCAGGACAAGGATAACAACATATCTCATGGAAGAATATCCCATCAAGCTAGTTAAGACACAAAATATGATTCAAGATTTTATGGTTAAATTGATGAGAGACATGAAAACACTCTCACACAACTCAGCCTCTCATGAATATTCCTTGGATATGCTCCTATACCACATAGTCATCACGATTGCAAGATGGCATGAAGATTGGGATGATTATTTGAGAGACAAGGACGAATAAAGAAAGACAAAAAAATAAATTTGAATTTGTCCACAATCGTCTCTTATTTTTTCTTTTTGTCAAATGAAATCAGTTTCATCTTATTGTAACACTTGTCAACATCATTTCAGAAGAGGAAGTTGAAAATACTTGTAACTATTTCTTGCAGAATCGAAAAATACTCCTTACGTAGTTACTAATATTACTATAAGAGAAGAAAGAGGCCCATTTTGAAGTGGCTCTTCAAGCATTGTGAATTTAGAAACTATTTTCAAAATTAATATTGAAAATCCCTTAGGGTCGATTTTGGTAGAGATAACTACTCTTGTCAATGGTTAGTTGGTTGTGAACTATTTCCAACGAGTTGTTATGTTGTTTACATGTGTTGTAATAATGCTCTTTTATTTATAGACTTTTCTTGTGAAAACAAAGATATTTCTTGCAGTTGAGTTTCTTCTCTCTTTTCTTTTAGCTTGAGATGATTAGTAGCTTATGCATGTAATTCCATAGCTTTGACTAATCTAGTTATTCCTTTGTATGTATGTGTTACATAACTATGTCATTTCCTAACAACTATTTGAAAAAGTCTTTGTAGGGATTAGTGGCATTTATGGCTACTCATTAGTTATTGTAGTTGATCCTAGTTAGGATAGGATATATTAGATTGTATTTCTGCAAGTAGTTAGTTTGAATTTGCATTCATACCCAAAAAATCATCCCCCCAACC
Source organism: Picea mariana (assembly GCA_032191745.1). NCBI lineage: Eukaryota > Viridiplantae > Streptophyta > Pinopsida > Pinales > Pinaceae > Picea > Picea mariana. The sequence continues at coordinate 47,889 of JASDQU011247295.1, forward strand.
CAGTAATGGAATTTGAGTCATAATTTAGATAGGTCTCCTAAGAAAAATGGTGCATA
>JASDQU011247298.1:0-20703 GCA_032191745.1 Picea mariana
ATGCATCTTCAAATAATTACAAACTGATTGGATATACGGATAGTGACTGGGGAGGTAGCATGGATGATAGAAAAAGCACTTCGGGGTATATCTTTCATCTAGGATCGGGAGCTATCTCTTGGGCTTCATAGAAACAACCAATTGTGGCACTCTCATCAGCTGAAGCAGAATATGTAGCATCCACATCAGCATCTTGCCAAGCAGTATGGAGGAGGAGAGTACTTTCAGATTTGAGGCATCCACAAGAAGAACCTACAAAAATTTATATTGATAATAATTTTGCAATCGCTTTATCTAAAAATCATGTCTTTCATAAACAGAGCAAGCATATTGATACATGATACCATTTCATTCGAGAATTGGTAAACAATGGTGACATATATCTTGAGTTTTGCAGGTCCAAAGAACAACTAGCAGACATTTTCACAAAGCCGCTTGCAAAGAATGTTTTTGAGCATCTCCGGGAGGAGATTGGTATTGCAGACATACATGGCAGTGAAGATTAAGGGGGAGTGTTGGTGACGTGGATCTCCAGAATTATTAATCTCCCCTGCCATAAATTTCTCAACAACTCTCACAGCTCCCGCATTTAATTCTTCCCTCCTTCTTCTACATTATTTTATGTATCTCGATTCTTCTGCCAGTTAGTGTATTCATGAAGCTTCTCCTCCCATCTCTAGAAAAAATACTCTGTTTTGTAAATGCACGCAGCTGCTAAGTACTCTGTTTTTCTGGAATATATGTATGCTGCATACTCTGTTTTCTGAAGTTGCTACTGATACTCTGTTTTATAAAATGGATGTACTATGTTTTATTACTAAGATATAAAAACTGTTTGGGGTTCTTTCCTTTTTTATCTGTGGGAAATTTGTAATTAGATGCGTCTGATCCAGCATGTGGGAAGTGGAGTGGGAGCTGAGATTTGGTCTTAGTTGGTTTGGTGGGTTCCAACGTCCCTACCCAATTGGGTATGCTTTCCTCATCTTTCTATTTCATGAAAATTTTGTGGCACAAGAAGCAGGCCCAGCAACCGTTGTGCAACCATCTCCTACACCAACATTGAAATCTGGAATATGGAAGATGCAATAGCCTGTTGAGGCACTACACAATCACTTCTCAGTGCATTCACAAGACAAGGAAATAGCCATGGTTTTCACAAACTAAAATTTAAAAGAAAAACAAGGCATCATGATTATTTTATAAGAGGATTGAAACATAAAAACCTAAAATTCAGGAAAACAAAGAGAATAAATAAGTTATCATAAGAACTGAGATGAAAAATTCATCGGCTGCATGAGCGTTGCAAACCAAATGTGTTTTGTCACATAAATGAGATAGCGGGCTTGTAGTCTATTCCAATCCACAGATATGAAATCCATGGTCACTAAGTCTCCTTTAATACGCTCATCAATTTCTTCACTCTAGATACCTGGATCTTCATTGTTAGCATTTAATTTGTTATATCATAGACTGGCGGCCCGCTCTTTGCATTGCATCCTTTCCAACCTGGATTTCATCGGAGCTATTGTTGAGTCCATACTTCACATGTTTCTTGTGTTTTCAGGGGATTCTGAAAATACTAGGGACAAAAAGGTGCATTTCATCCATTGGGGAAGTTAAAAAATAGCCACATCAATCACCTCCAAGTATTTATTCTAAAATCCTTTACATTTCAATCCACTTTTGGGTACAATAATGATTCATTCTTCTTGCCAATAAACCTTTTCCCACATCCTCAACATTATAATAATTTTTTCCACCCTACACAAAACAAAAACAAAAAATTGACCTAGCTAATAAAAAGTACTAATATAGTGAACCCATGGAGCTCTCTAAGCTATCATGAACCACACTTTGACATTTTTGTGAAAAAATTAGACCAAAACTACTTATGGAATATAACTCTATAAGTCTATTTCCCAATCCCATTTGCATCACTCCATGTCAACATCATATGGAGAAGTTACGCTAGAAATAGTGACTACTTGTCCCAAATTTTGCATTGTTATGATTTTACAAGTCGACTATTTTTTAATAGATTTTGCACATCAATTAAGCATATACTTAAAAAAAAATTTAGTGGAAATATGTCTACAAATATTCTTTCATCTCCCACTTGAATCATGTAAATCCAAAATCAAATGGAACAACTATGCCAAAAAACATAATTGTTTGTTTGAACTGGAAACTGTAAACAACTATTGCATGCACGTTTTTTCTTAGTAGATTTCACATATGAAAATAATTGAAACCTTGTTTCTATTGGATATTTCCCTATAAATCTGCTTCCAAATGGATTTTGAATCACTCCTTTTCGATATCATACAAAAAAATTATCATCAAAACACTATTGGTAGTCTAGGCTAGCGATAACTCCTCCAACATGTTACAATGAAAACTACTTCATGGTTCATATGCATTGTCTATGATCATTTTTATGTTTACTAGAAAAAGGAAGTCCTCACATCTCTCTTCACATTGTTTGTGTTCATTCTAATGTTTACTAGATAACTCCTCAATGTGTTACAATGAAAACTACTTCATGGTTCATATGCATTGTTTGTGATCATTTTGATGTTTACTAGAAAAAGGAAGTCCTCACATCTCTCTTCACATTGTTTTTGATCATTTTTATGTTTACTAGAAAAAGAATGTCCTTGTATCTCTCTTCTTCCATAATTTCATTGTGCAATGGAAGACAAGTGCTAGTTTTATGTAGATCACCAAGGCTCAACAAGGTCAAGTTAACTAACAATTGATTTAAGTTGCAGGAATTCTAATGAATACATTAAATCATCAAAGGGTTAGCAAGTGTAAGAAAGAGAAATGATTAGTTTCGTAGCACAAGTTATTGATACAAGAATACAATGAAAAGGAATTCCATAGTTGAAGTGAATAAAGGTAACCCTTGGTCCCCGAGGTGTAGGATAGTCGGTGATGGAGTGTGTTGTTAAGCCACTCCATGTTGTTAAAATCACCGGTTCGAAACCTGCGAGGAAAAAAAATCCAACCATGCTAAGGGTTGGTGTGGCTTAGGCCGGGTGCGATCCCCGGGTGATTTTGACAGCTTAGATGCCCCTGAGTCGTGGTTTCTCAAGCCACAGGTTAATCGCGTAGCCAACAGGTCTCGCACAAATTAACAAACAAAATAAAAATAAAGGTAACCCTTGCCTCTGGTGCAAAAGAAATGGAGACCATCTCAAAAAGGAAAAAAAAAGAAGGGGTAAAATCATGTATATGGGTAACACTTTTGTGAGAATCGGGTCTCAAAAATTCCTAGCGACATTTTTTCAGCCGAAAAAATGTTGCTAGGATTTTTTTCAGCCGAAAATTTGCACGTCAAATTGAACGATGCCTTGACGACGCCCTTGAAATTCGTGTACAATATGTTTTTTAGCTGTGGTAAGAATATTTTGGACGAAAAACTAGGTTTCGAACGAAAGAATATTTCGGTCAAAAACCTGAAAATGGGACTGTTTGCAAGAAACTGCAAATTCTCTCAAGCTTATTTGATCTTTGGAGGTAGCGGACTCCTACAAATACTCAGAATTTAGTTTTGTAATTGATACCAACATTTTTAAAATTGAATCTACTTTCATTGGATATAATTTGTTTTCATTTTCGTTGTTTTTATATAATTTTTTATTTAAGTTTATAAAAAAATCACGCCATGATATTTTTAGTTGAGATTATGATTCAGTGAAATGAAAAATCCATCTCTAAAAATACACAGTGGAAAATTATGAACAATTTATATTCATAATCCTTAAATGTTCTCTTCAAAAAGGTATTTTTAGATTTTACTTTTAAGTAAAAATTAAGATAGATTCATGGTGGGGGGAAACATGTGTTTAAAATCTGTAACTTTTTCAGATTGGTCAACTTCAAAAAATTCTAGAAATTATAATATTCATCCGTTAGATTCAAAACTATAGTCATCACAAAATAGAATCTAGTTTAATAATGGATACATTGTTCGGGGGGGGAAATAACTCATTTTCTTTCCCATCATTTTTAAGGAACATACTCTCAAACAATTGCCAAATTGACATATCAAATCTCCATAAAAAAAATTGAAAAATAGTCAGTATAAAGATAACACAATTCCTCACAAGTTTTGTTTCTACAGTAAAGTAAAATTCTAAATAAAAAAAATACTTTTGTTTACTGGAAGTTGAAGAACCTATTAAAATATAAAAAAAAACTCTAAAACAAGCAAAAGTGTTTCCCATCTTCATGATTTTACCCGAAAAAGAATGAATAGAATAAAAAATTCCCATGATAAAACCATCCTTGATGCATCTAGGGTAGACATTGGCTTGAAAATCTTCTTGGAGGCACCACTAGGTCTATAGAAGAAAAGAAAGAAAAAAAATATATCATGGTGAAAACCTTCACAAGACACCATGAGAATAGAGCACTGTTGAAAACCAGTGATGGAATTTGTGCTCTTGGATGGGGACATGTATAAAAATTGGGATTTTTGGATTAAGCATAGGATATGACTTGGGAATGATGAGCAAGTTGAGTTACCTCCAACCAAGTAGAAAGGTGGTGTTTCATCTCTACTTGGGCTCTAGTTTCTTTCTTAATACCACTCACAAACAATTGCTTTAAAAAATCATCAATTAAATTTAATGTTCTAAAAGATAAACATTCAAAATCATCAATATAGTCTTCCACTACTATGCTAGTTTGGTGAAATTTGGTAAGATGACCCCAAAAAATTGTATCTCTATTAAAGTGAGCAAACAAGGATTTCATAAAATGCCTGCATGTAGTGACCCCTAGAGTTGAATTCTTGTGTCATTTCCACCACTACCAATGTTCCCTATATAGATATAGGACATCAATTATGAGTTTCAATCGTTCATCTTCTATGGAATGAAGGAAAAAATAGTGATCCATTTGGTCAACCTAACCTGTTGAATCTGGCCCATCAAACTTATTTAGATAGACTTTAGGGAGGCAAGGCATCAAATTGTGGAAACAACTATAAAATGAGAAGTGGTTAGTGGAATATTATGCATCCTCAAGGTGCTTACCCTTATGGGAGAATTCACCAAATATAGTGTCAGATGCCTTAAGATTACCCTTCATCTTCCCAATCTGATCAAAACAAAGGCCAATATGTGTGGTGAGGGAAGACATATTTATTTCCATTTTTGTCATTAACTAGGAGAGAGATTCAATTGGTTCCTTTACTTCATCCATGGATGACATGTTGTGGGTGTTTTTCATGGAAACACTAGGTCCACCAAAGAGGTTATTCAAGAGCTAACCCAACGTGATCAGTTTCCAAACATGAATCTATGGAGAGGAGTAACAATTTATGGTATTAATGTATCCACACAATAAAATGTTTATTGCAGAGTGACATCACAACAATCAACTTCACCCAAGAATTGTTTTCATCTAGGTCTCCCATAATAATGTTTGTGAGCCCTAGACTTTTTTTCAAATGCAAAGGGAAGTATTACTCCCTTATGAGCATTACAGTACCGATGAAATTACCAAATTTGTGATATTGAAAATTGTGGAAGAATTTTGTTGGCTAGATGTTATAGAAGCTAGGTTTGCAGGGTTCAAAGGACATAGGAGTGTCAAGTGATATATGTATTCAATATACAAGAGGGTTTCCAACAGTAATACTTAGTCAAATATTTCATGACACCAAGGAGTATAGACCATACCCTAAGTTTTACTACTTGATACACAAGAGTGTTCGCCATGAGTTTTGTTCTCGATGTACTATAGCAACAAAATGGTCAACAAGATTAGGTAAGGGTAGTTTCAAGTGTGTCTAGGGTGATTTTGATATACCTAGAGGTATGTGGAAGACTATGTAAGGGTAGTTTCAAGTGTTCTTAGGGGGATTTTGATATACCTGGAGATATGTGGAAGATAATTTAGTATACATGTGTTTTTTGATGTGGTACTACCTAGCGGTACCAATAGATATTACAAGGGTGTCCAACTAGGTGATGCCTCTTGTATTTTATATGTGTATTCTTCCCCAATTGCAGGTGTACTTGCTAAAGAAAAAATCTCTATGTTATTTAAAGACTATAGAACATGCTTGTAACCTTAAAATAAAAATTTTACAACTAGAGCATGTGTTGGCATAGGAAGCACTTGAAAAAATCTCTATGATATTTAAAGACTATAGAACATGTTTGTAACCTTAAAATAAAAATTTTACAACTAGATCATGTGTTGGCATAGGAAACACTCTGAAATCACTTGTGGTGTTCCTTGCAGTTAGCCAAAATAGATTATTTAGAGTAAAATAGAAAGAATATAATCATGGGAAGAAAATAAATAGAGAAAGATAGAAAGAAATTTAACTACAAAAAGAAATAAATAAAACTGAATTTGAAAAATAATAGTAGTAGGGAAACCTTTATTGATATTTAGAATTGGATGTAATGTTCACTTGCCTTTTTGAAGGGACAACCTTCAACATGAGCAGAGCTCTAAATACAATAATATTCACTTGACAACTCGTAGCTTCTACTACCATATATAATTTTTACATAGCTTCTACTACCATATATAGTTTCTAATTTCAGTTATTGTGATTTTCTATATTTAGAGTGATTTTCAATCACTGATATAATTCTATATAATGTTTCCTTGGCTACTACACCATCATAAGAAATATAAAAGTAAAAAACCACAAGCATGGTTTCACAATGTTTGCAAAATGTTGAAGTTTATGTGTGGTCAAGCACTCTAATCAAAGGTTCACAAATATAGATGTAGTTCTAGAAAAAAATGTTCCTCAGTGTACTTTTATATTTTACAATTTCAAATTTGTATAAAGATATTTACAAATATTTCATATATTAAAATTTAAATTCTAATTTTGTTTTATAAGAAAACATTATTTAATTTAGTAATGCTTAAGAGAATAGAATAAGCAATGTCACAGGGATGTATTTCTGGTAACTTCGAACATGTTACCATATCTACACAAATCGATCTCCACGAATATCGTGGTTCCCATAAGAATTGGGATAGAAAGAGGGTTTTCCTACCTGGGCCATTATTGGATAGTTATTCTGAGTTGCAACATCAACACTAGCATCGGTTGCACATGAATAAACATAATTTTATCTGTTTGAGTTCTAAATGGACCAATTTTTAACATAAAATTTTATATGCGTTCCAAAGGAAACCAATTTTTTGACGATTCCCGATTTTGAAGCTAATTCTTGCTCTTGTGATAGATTTAGCTAATTTCTCAATACAAATACATATGACATAAAATATTCCTTGCTATAGCCTTCTGTAATGGAAGATTCCACCATTGAATTCCCTAATCTTTGGATAGTTTCCCTAAATGCATTATAACTGAAACTCTTTGATTAACTTTAGCCAAACTTAACTGCCGTAATTTGATATCAGGTTGAATCTCCTAGGCACCCAGTAGCAGGAACAACTGCAAGGAAGTTCAAAGATGAGATCAACCCAGTTGAAACTAAGGTACAAAACACCCATGTTATGTAATTTCCAAAACTACGGTACAAAACATCCTTATTCTATAATCTGCAAAGTTTGATTGGCTACAGATTTGATACAATGGTACTTATGTGTTTATTGTTTTTGTGTTGAAGGCCATTTATACTGAAACTGTAGATGAGAATCCCGTGACGATATCTATGGATGATGGAATTCATCCTAATGCTTCTCTTTCTGATTTAGGAAAACTCAAACCTACATTTGAGAAGGGGGAAGCACCACTGTTGGTTTAGAGTTTCTTTCCCAATTGCATGCTAAGCATGGTTTTTAAGTTGTTGATTTTATCAAAAGGACGTCATAAAGAGTTTAACCATGGTATATTTTTTGCCATTGTAAATGACTATCTGTTGAGTATTCAGTCTATATCAGTTACATCTATGTTCTGTTTCAATTTCCCTTGGTCATCCCCTTGGAGCAACAAGTAAATATTTCTGCAGGTCATTTTTTGTGGGGGAATTTCTATTGAATTTCTTGGGCATTTATTCAACTCAGGCTATGAATTAAATTAAGTATGATTTAGTTTTTCTGATAACTATGATGAACCTTTATTGTACCTTCTATTATTTATATATAGTATAGATTATATGCTCGATTAATTTTAATATCTAAAATCCATCTATTGAGGAGAATCGTGAATCTTTCTAAGCCTCTCCTAATGATGGACTTGATTTAGAATTGAAAACATTGAGAATGAAACTCGGACATGCTTTAAAGTTCAAAACATTGAGAGAATGAAACTCACCACCATAAATTCTTCCATTTGATTAAAAAAATATTTATGAAAAAATTATTGATAAAAAAAATATTTATGAAAAATTTATCAATTATTTAAATTGTATTGACCATTATAAGTGATGTGACTCATAAACATCATCTCCTAATTGATGGCCTTTCTGGGAAAATAATTTAAATTCGCATAACTTTGCATCCCTATCATAAGACCATTTCTCAAAATTCATTGTTTCCATTTATGATATAATTCATAAATTCAACATCTCAGTGGCTGGCTTACTTGTTCCTTCCCAAAATACTTGGTGTTGCATCTTGTTCACCCTTCACCTTCACCATTCCAAGAGTCAACATTGCATCCCACTGTCACATTTTCTTAGCATTTACCCTACAGATATTTAAGGATAGATTCTAAAAAGTTATATATGAAAATACAGATATTTAAGGATAGATTCTAAAAAGTTATATATGAAAATACTTCTGTTGTTTATGAAAATACTTCGGTTGTTTATGTTTTGTTTCGAAACATATCGAGTTCTTCTAGACCATATCTGGCCATGTTGATAGTTGTTCGAACACCGAAGAGTATGGCTTCATACTTAAATAGTGCCACACCTATGGATGTCAGTAATATATTATCGATCGATACAAATCCCAAACCAAAATCTTATGAGCATAAATCGCCTAGGATCCCCTTATATGCGATTTTGTATTCTTCCTCTATCTACTTTCTTGTTTTTTTATAAAAACTATAGTATCTGAGGTTTTATCTTCTTCCTCTATCCACTTTTTTTCTAACTGTTTTTTTCTTAAATGTTGTGGTTGATGACTTTGACTTTTAATCATAGAAGTGTCCAACTAGAGAATTTGGACTACAACAACCACTGGCCCAAGATGAAGAAGAGTTAAAGAAGGAAAATTAACCACGGACAATTAATGAGACTACAAAGGATGAAGCATTGCAAGACTTGGAAGAAGCTAAAAGGCTCACTAAATAAACTAGTTCAAAGCTCTAGGTTTGAATAAAAAAGTAATTGAAGTTGTCGATGTTAAAATTCTAATCATAAGTTGGTTGGTTTAGTTGGTTTACCTAACTGTTATATCGTTACATAACAGTTATGGTCTTCTTGTATTATATATGTACGTCTATGTACATGATTATTTGAAGCATTGATGAATACAGAGTATGCCTTTTCTACCAATGTTTATTTATATTTGTTCATCATGGTTTCTTGATTGCTTCAGTTCTTTATATTATGTTTCTATTGTTTTCTTCATTATGAATCTAATAGTGGTATCAGAGCGGGTATGAGCCTCACTTCATCACTGAAGGGCCCAGGGTCTCGGAGATTTGAAAGCAACTTCGTGTTTGAGGAAAGATGTGAAGAGGCAAATCCAAAGAAAAGTTTGGTTGCTAGTTCGTGTTTCTGGTCATTTCGTGTGCAGTGAAGAAGGCAGAGAAAGAGCCGCGGGTTTAGTGAAATGGTGGTCTTTCTTTCTGCTACTCGAAACCACATGGAAAAGAAGGTCGGGGTTCGTCCACGCGCAGAGGACAGAGACTGGCAGTGAAAAGCTTCGAATTTAAGTGCGCTAAGTATTTTATTTTGAATCTAAAAGAGTTAATGGTTTTAATTTAATAACTGTGTGATTTAAGATATCAAGAAGCAAGAGAACACCCTTGTTAAAGGAGCAAGAACCCTACCTGCAACATAGAACGCGACCCTCAATCACGGCCTTGGTAAAAGAAGCAAGAGAATCACTGCCAATCGAACACTCGATCAGACCAACCCCTTTGCAGCATTCATAAGATCATCTGCAAGGCACTAAGCTATCATTTTTTTATTTTGGAAAGCGCTTTCACGGGCACCAGTGGTGAGTAGAAATATTGCTTGATTTACACGTCTCAAAGGAGATATATCCACTGCTTGTCATTGAACAACACTAGTAGAACCAATTCGAGTGGCATCTTCTCTTGGACCACTGTTAATAATAGCATCCACTATGACCTGTATTGGGTTCTGATCGGTAAGGAGATGAATTATTTCCATAGCATGTTTGACTATTCAAACAACCATTAACTTCTTTCCATTGTTACACCCATGCATCATCAAAGAATTGGTCAATCATTCAACAATAAGGCATTGAGCCTTCTGAAACCGTTTCACTGAGTAACATCCATATGTGTGCATGGTGACCCGATTGAGTTTCATTCGGTTGAAGAGCAATCGTTGTGGGGTAAAATCCGCCTTCTTGCTGATGTGCATCATGTTCATGCTCCCTTGTTCTCTGCAAATACTCCGGTTCAAAGGCTACTATAAGCTCCTCGAATTAACATCAACACCCGAGTAGTCTTTGGTATTGAAGGAGCACATGAGAGTATGTGATCAACATCGCTTCTTACAATTACTCACGATAAATTTTACCAAACCTTATGATAAAGAAATCAAACAAGTTTTTGGGTTCAGGCTAGTAAAGGAATTGATAGTGTGCAGATGCCATAAAATCATTGAATGATTATCTTGGAACCAAGTTTGACTATCAATTTATTATAGTCTTTTCTTGACCATACAAAAATAAAATTTCATTTTGTAAATGGCTTGGAATTTAAAATTTGGAGAAGAAGCTTTTGCGGAAAGCATGGTCCAAGAATATATGTAATTGAGATAAAAAAAAAAAAAAAATTATCAAATCTTTTATAAAAGGTATAAGAACTATTCTTAAGAGCCTTTGTCAGTATGCTTTTTGTAATGGAGTTATAAGGTAGTTGTAAAAAAAAAAAAAAGGCCAACAAATTGTATTTGGTGTAGACCTACCCGAAATTGAATAAGGGGTCCCCCTTAGGATCTTTGTGTGCGTCTCAATCATTGGTTATCCTGTAGTTTTTAGCAGCATTCATACAAGGAACGATTCCTCTTTGCACGCACAACAGGATACGGAATTGAACTTTGTGGCATCAGCATACAAACAAATGGCAAGAATCGAAGAAATATTTACAATATTGCGCACATTAATTAACTCAACTACAGAATCTACAATTGCAATAAACAAGTGCACCCTTAGTACAGTGATTACTTGTTTACAAGTAACACACAATAAGATTGATATGTTCAAACATCAAAACAAGTTGTTGTCTGATGAGTTAAGTTTGTTTCGACACCAACAATGTGATTTCAACAACCAAAATGACATCAAGGATGAAAATAATAAAGACATTCAGTTGACTAGTAATGAAAGTCATAAACATGAAGATTAGTTAGATGAAGTCCCTATGTCAGAAAAAGTTGTGGATAAATGTATTGTTCGACCATGGGAAGAATTACGATTTAAACGAAATTGATATGGACTAGGATATGTAAAGGATGCTAACAACCTTTTTCATATTCCTAATTATTGTGAATCGGTTTGCTATGTGAGTGGAGGTTTTTTGAATGATGATAAGAAGACAAAGCTTGAGGATATTGGTAAGGAACAGGTACGGGATATTGTTGATGAAGATGTTGTTACAAATATTTTAGATCATGATAATCGGTCGGATAAAGAACCCATACAGTGCAAACACTATCATTGGTTTGGCCATGATAAATCAAACTGTTTTGATCTTCACCCATGCAGATTTTGTGGGAAGAAAAATCACCCCTCAGTAAGGTGTTGAAAGCGCAAGCGAAAACAAATTCATTTTGAATGGTTAGGGAATTGGCGTTGGCGTTTGGAAGCCAATTTATTGGAGTAATCTTATCAGCGGATTAATACACAAGTACAGTCATACTTGATTGGAGATATTTCTACAGTTGATGGACATGAATGTTTTTCAAAATTTGATGATTTAGGGTATGATCGGGGCCCAGTTGATGTAGTCTTCTGAATTGAAGATCGAGTCTTCAAACTCTGCCGGAAGACAATTTGATGTGCTAGATCTCTTCTTGGCCATACTTGCGAATGACGGTCAAGGGAATTGGAACCACTTGTCCCTGACAGGGGGGAAATCTAGTTGAGTGAGGTTCCATGTTTGATTTTGAGTCAGGTTCCATGTTTGATTTTGAGTCAGGTTCCAAGTTTGATTTTGAGCCTGTGAACAGATGATCAAGTATGCAACCTAGTTCCTGGTATGCAGTCTTGTTCCTGAACATATTGTTGTTGATATGGTTTGTGGTCAGCTTAAAACCACCAATTGAGCAGAAGACATGAAGTTATGTTTGTTATATTTTCAGATTTTTGATCCTTGAGCTCTTGTTAGTTTATGGTCAACTTAAAACCATGCCATTTAGTAGAAGAAATCAACTTCTACTAGACATTCGGTTTGTGGTCATTCCAAAACCACCAAATGAGTTTGTGATCACCCTTAAACCACCAATTTAGTAGAAGACATTGGCTTCTGCTATTTTTTCAAAGTTCAGAGAGCATCTTCAATCAGCCCTTTGAATATTCGCTTGACACATGTGATTGTCAAGTAGTGACAGTTTTTCAGGCAAGAACGAACTTATGATTAAGAGGGGATGTTAAAACTCTAATCGTAAGTTAGTTGGTTTAGTTGATTTACCTAACTGTTATACAGTTACATAACAGTTATGGTCTTCTTGTATTATATATGTACGTCTATATACATGATTATTTGAAACATTGATGAATACAGAGTATGCCTTTTATGCCAGTGTTTATTTATATCTATTCATCATGGTTTCTTGATTACTTCAGATCTTTATATTATGTTTCTGTTGTTTTCTTCATTATGAATCTAACATTCGAGAGACTTTTAAGGAAGTAGCAAAAGAAAGGACAAGGCACAATAGTCAAAGCTTGAAGCCATTGAAAGTCAACATGCAATGGATGTGGCTACACTGTTTTCAACCACTGAAGAGTTGGAAAGGGTTAAATATCCGCTGAAATTGTCTTTGGATTCCAAGGCTATGGTTATAGCTCAGGTTCAAGCAACTAATATGGAAATTCGGGGCTTGTAGCTAGAAATTAATACTCTTAAGATGTTTGATCCAAATTCATTGGATATGCGTGGCCTTTTGAAGATGCTCAGATTTGGGCTTAAACAAGATATAGCATTTGAATCAAAGTGTGCCATGATATCATATGAAGCTCACATTAATATCGAGGAAGCCAGGATGAATATTGAGACAGAAAAAAGATGAGGAGAATAAAGAACCGGTGTCCCTAAGATCAACAACTACAAATCTTGAAGAAACGAAGGCTAATTCGGGAAGGAAAAAAATGATCTTGGTTCCCTTATAGAAACTATGCAGTCCTTGAATGTTGAGCTTGAAAGAACTAGCTCAGAACTGTTATAGATGGTGTACTGCTATGGTATTAAACAACATATATACTTCCTTATCATGAAACACACTTACAGTGCATCACTCATTAGCACAACGATACCTGCTTCTCATGACTTGTCCTACTCTGTTTGAACCTCAATAAGTCTCCATCCTAAATAGCACCCTTGCAATTGCAAGGTGATTCAGAAGACGCAGAGAAACAAGAATCACAAGTGTATGATCACTGAATTTAGCTCCCTGCAACCCTTTATTTTCTAAGTTCAAAATGATACCATATTGTTGGGGAAATTATCATTGGCTCGAAGAAGTTTAAAGGCCACCATCTTGTTGGGAAAAGCACGAATGGCTCGAAGCTTGCATGGGATGGGATGGTTGCCAGGAGTTTACCCACTTCAGTTCCCCTATTGAGGTAAGTCCAGTTGTGTAAATGCTTGAATGTAGCCAGGATTTTAATTTTGATTATGGAGAAAATGGTAGTGTGATTATGGAGAAAATGATAGTGATAGGAAACACAACTATGATTTTGATAGTAAATGTTAGTTAGTAGATACTATATCTACCCTTTGTCTTTTCCTTTGTCGTTCCTTTCAAATTGAGGAGAAATGCACTGATTATGGCTTATTCAATAGAGCATTGTGAACTTGACCTACAGGCTCAAGCAAGAGTCCAACTTCTTTTTCAATATGAAGTATTTTGAGGATAAGGCTCAGGCTGGGAATGGGATGAAGTTGAGAATCGTTTCCCAAGCTTTTCAAAGGTTGATGATAACCGGTATTGTATGAAAATGTTCTTCGAGATTAAGAAACATAAGTATTTGGAGGCCTTGGGCCGATACTAATAGCAATAGTGAATATATGGATATTTTTTCTTAAATGACATTTCCATGGTTTACAGTTTTAGACTACATGGCATCGGTCAACTAATTTCATTTTTGTTATAAGCAAGTCTGATCTAAAGAGGTTGACATTTTGGTGAAATGTTTGAAGCTATTCTCGAAATTTAAAGAAAAAATTTCTAAGAAGATAACTCAACTTCTAATTCTAAATAACTACAAGTAGCTTTGAATTTTTATTAAAATTTGAAATCACAGTTGAGAACTCAAATTCTAACACTAATAATTTTAGGTACTTTTAATGGTTGTTAAACTTTTCGTTGTTAAACTTTTTTATGTGAATTAAAATTTGAAATCACTAGATAATTTTAGGTAGCTTTGAATTGTTATTGAAATTTTTATGTGAATTAAAATTTGAAATCACAGTTTGTGGTTGAAACTCAAGATGTGTTGTTTACTTCTACTACATTTGCTTTGGAACACACTATTCCACTCATAAATAACATAGCAATGCTTTTACCAATACTGTTCACTATGGAACTTGTTTAAAATTGTATTAGTTTTTTAGATTAGATAGTTGAGTTTCATATTGCTTTTTTTATTAGCTTATTTCCCCCTCAGATGGCATAATTTGATAGTTTGGTAATGGTCTCTGCAATTTTGCAAACACTTGTTTGACTGGAGTGATAGCATCTTCCATTGTGAATAGTTTGACGTTTAGCGGTTCAAATCTTTCAAAGTTCTTTCCAAATGATGTTGCATTTCCAACATGTAGCTTCCAAAACAAGCAATGGCTTTTAAAGTTATTTCGAAATGATGTTTCCTTTCCAACATGTAGCTTCCCAACCCAGCAATGGCCTGATGTACCACTTGTTTTATTTATGCTGCTAAAACAAAAATATTTCATGGTTTAGTGATCTCGATGTGTGACTGGTGCCGCATCTGTCATTAACTATTACCATCAAAACCTGATCAAGCACTATAATAACTAATTTCTATATCTGCCGCCAATGGAGGAGGTCACTGTGTAGAATGGGTAACTAATTATGTATCTGGCAGTGGAGAACTTCACTGTGTGAAATGGGTAGCGAACATGACGAGAAGACGGCTCAAACAATGAGAACCCACATGGCAGTAGATCGCCTCACCTCAGTATACCCTGGATATTCAAGATGATGAAACGGGTTCAAGGATAAACACTTGTTGGATATTCAAGATGATGATACGGGACATGTATAAACACGTGTTGGAAAGTGTTGCAGCTATTAAAACAAGTGTTGCATGGCAGCTCAGTCCCTGCCTGGCTGGGGATGGAATTCAAACACTTGGACATTTTCAAAATTAATTAGTACATAGATCGACCTATTGGAAATTAGCTAGGGTTCCAAGGAATTGATGGATCTAACATGTAAGAAAAAGAATCACCCATGGTGTACAAGACTCCGTCTACTTGCAACATATGTACTAAGACGTCTACCGAAATTGTACCAGTCATAGGGGTAGTAGTTAGCAAATTCAGTGATAGGTCAAGTCAGTGATAAGTCAAGATTGGCAGTGACTAGGCACACACATCACCACAACATGGAAAAGAATGGCGGTGATTAGGCACACCGTGTAATGCTTTGTGAAGTAAAGAGTGTTGATATGATAGTGGATTAATATGATGCTGTGGAAATCAATTTTTGATTTTAGCAGTGTATGATTTATACTTACGCAGCCACATTATAAAAGTTACCTATGTTCTGTAGAAGCATCTTTGCTTCTAACTGTTCATTTTACTCGATCAACTGGCCAGGATATGTAATGGATTTCCTCGTCTCTTTGGAAGGGACGACCTATCCTATATTTTTTCTCGAGAAGTGTTTAACATCAACTCCAAATAACTAAAGAAGTGGTTGTAATTGTGTCAAAGAATTAATGAAATAAATTCCTCTTAAGTGAGATCAAAAGAAGTGGTTGTAATTGTGTCAAAGAATTAATGAAATAAATTCCTCTTAAATGAGATCAAAAGATTAAAGAAAAAAATAATACAATCATACCAAGCTTCATCCAGAAGTGCAATGATTCCCCCAGGTTTCTGCAAAACCATGCACAGCTCCTTGATTAAGTCAATCACGACAGATATTCACTTCAATTTCCAAAGAATATAAAACAAAATGTCGAAAGAAGACCAGAAGATGCACCCAAATTTCCTCGTTGCAGTATAAAGGAACTATACACATGACTTTGTATCTAAAGGACCCACTGTCACGGTCAATATATAAACTCTTTGTTTCCTCTTTTAATGCAGAGCATTTATAAAGGCAATTCAATTTTAGCATAACAACAAAGAATATAAGGAGAAACAGTGGAAACCTTCTCTATAAGATCCAACACGTCTTGATTATCCACAAAGTCTATGCTACTCCAACTAATACCTTCCCTTATATATTCTTCCTGCTCCATCTTAAAGACATGCTGATTCACATGTATCAATTGTGCCAACAGAAATGAAACATCATTGAACTGTAGGGAACTGGAGAATGTCCACTGTAAATATAGATCGAAGAAAAAGGAAAGTAGATTCACTCCCAACATAGCTCATGCATGTAAGGGTGTTTCCAAACCTGATTGAAATGTTGTTGTAGCTTCTCATTTGTAAGATTAATACACATTTGCTCAAAACTGCTATGAAAGAAAGAAAAATATGAGAAAATAAGTTATAAGGAATGTTGACCTCAAGATCTGCAAGTTTCAATATTTTTGCATTTTATTATTTAATCAACAGGATCTTTTCCCCAAATAATTTGCAAATATTGATGAGAAGATTTATTATATTTGCATATAAAGTTTGTATAGTTCTAAACTCATATTCAGAGACCAAGCAGGAAAGGAAAAAAGATATCTGACACTTTCTATGTACTCTACCCAATATCTTTTCATTCTTGAAAAACAACAAATCTCTATAAACTATCAACTAGTGCTGAAACACAAGGAGTTCTAAGACTCAAGAGCCATAGTTTTAGATCAGTATTTGAGAACTCCCATATACCTTCATAAAGCTATCTACTGTTCTCTCAAAGCTTCAAATGAAGTACTTGAGTCAAATAGCCTTTAACATTTGCTAAAATTACTCCTAGAGGTTGAATATGATGGAAATATACATGTTGACCTTGGAACATTCAAATCCATAAATATCAAGAACTCCAATAAAATGTGCTGAATTGGGATCCTGACCAATTGAAATATTGATTTTATCTACCAGCCTGTAAATATTATGGATTAGGAGATGTTATCATAGAAACTAAAGATACACTTGATTTGCTAATAAAAAACAAATTATTCCAGTTCAGACTTTTGCAGCTAATCTTTACCAATCAAATAACCATGAGTAATCTTTACCAATCAAATAACCGTGAGTATATCATTTTTGTCAAAGCATCTCGGTTGAGAGTTGTAGCAATGGGATCAAGCAATTTTATTATGTTTCCATCACGCGTAACAATAACACGTTTACAAAGAGAGTCTTCAAGGCCCTTGATATCACACCTGAGATCAAATTTAATTTGTTTTTAGCTTTAACAAAGTGATCCAGTTCGCCAATAAAAGAAGTATAAACATGAGAAACCACTAAATTATTGTGTATGTGTGTTACATTTGTAGCTTACATGGGAAGTTCAGCTGCTGTTTGAACTTTGAAGATGGAAAATAGATTTAGCATCTTTTGGTTGAGAAGAGTCTAGCTCCTTCCCTTTGACAAACTCAACATTACCAAGATGGAGAATAACTGCTACTACTCGAAATATCTTTTCCTGCAGATCCAATCATTAAAGTCGTCACTTTCTATGTATTTGAATGCATGGCATGATTATGCTGTTGTATATCATCAATTGAATTTACGAACAGACTACTATTGTTGTGCACATAAATTGTCATAAGGTGTAGATGACTCCAGTTGCAAAGAATACCTGTTCTTCTGGACTAATTCCAACCACATCCATGGCATTTCTTGTCTCGAGATACTCTCTAACATCGTCTATGGTGCTCACTTTATAGTAGTTAGTCTGGTTAAGATAATGAAATGTACTAGGATCTCCCCACTTGTATTTAGCAACATCCTGTAAATAAGGAGCCAGATTGGTAAGATTCATGAAACTGATATTGCTGGCATGAAAGTCTTGCAGATTATTATTGACTGATTCAGAAAGCAAATACTGCATTGAAATGAGCTTCATCAATTTTGTTAGAATTCCCCTTGACATTTATTAGGCATAATGAATAGATGTACCTTTGGTGGTGCAACACAAAGCATGTAGAAACAATGATAATTTCTCTCTGGATCAGAGACCTGACAAACACGAGACCTTTCTAGAAGGTAGGTCCTCACAGCAGCTCCTGATATCTTTCCATTCTTGTCAAACTGGAGCTCAACAAATTTGCCAAAACGACTGCATCACAGATGCTCTTCTATCAGATGAGAACATATAAGCACTATGTGTTTCACTGCCATCCCTCAATTCATTTTGTTGAGCTTACTTCAATTGGCTAGTTACAAATTAAAGCATAGTTACGCTTCTATGACTTAACTGGAATTGTTGTATTTGACGGTTTTTGAGTTACCAAAAGCTTCAAGAATGGGATTTGACTGCAAACATAATCAGAAACATTATTTTAGTAATACAGTAACAAGTACACCATAAGCTATGGAGAAGCATTACTTACAACCATATGTATCACAAAGAATGGAATTGTTTCTTACTTCCAGGACTTGTTGCTCCACAGTTCTTCCCTCTGTTCCTGATCGACCACTCATAAATGCAAGGAAACACATAAGCATTGTCGTTGTTTCTGTTTTTCCCGCTCCACTTTCTCCACCGACTAGGATTGACTGGCTTTTCCCCTCAGTGACCATGGCCCTGTATGCAAAAAATTAGACTTAATGTAAGGTTGGCCTCCCTAAGGGAGGTTCAGGCTCAGGTTTCCCCACTGCTTCCCCACTGCCAGGCATGTCCACGTTTAGCTTTAGAACCTGTGCTATCATTTTGATGTTTTGATTACTAATAGGCAATAATACCCTCTAACCAATAGGTCAAATCCATTTCGTAATTTATGCAAAACAAAGGGTTTATCCATTAAATATACTGTCTAGGTGGATTTTTTCCAGCAAAATGAACAAATTCAAACACTACAAGATTCATGATAGTACCTGTAACAGGCATCTGCCACTGCAAAAAGATGAGGGCTTAGATCTCCAAAAGCTGCACCCTTATATTGTTCCATCATGTGGGTATTATACAAGTGTGGAAGTCTTCTTAAAGGATGGACAACAATTAATATATTCCATGTGTATGTCTGTCAACAAGGTGTTGTTCCATTAGACCGGAATAGCTATAAATAATTCTAAAGTACCATTGTAGGAAAACAAGAAAGTACTTCTGAAAGCATCCAAAACACTAAACGTGTTTGATAAAAAGAAGCACACCAATTCCTTAACTTGCTTGAAATAAATGGAGAATACTATCTCAAAATAGTAAATCCGGATGAGGTCAGTTAAGTCAGCAATTGACTCGGCATGATTACTTTAAGTAAGGTCAGTCAAGTTCCCGTGAATAAGCTGCAAACAGGGATGCAACTATTATTAGTCAGATATTGTAGTATAGGTTATGAAATAATGTAGCCATACAATCTATTAGATCCTTGCATATCCTTTCACTGTGCTGACCACACTTTGTGAGTGCACTTGCGTTTATGTATACACAATTCTCACATTGGCACTCCCCATATTGTGAACTCGTGACCAACCAAGAGTACATCAAACTGTTTTTTTTATAACAGAGCATGATAGGGCTACACCCTTTCAATTTTGACAGAGGTCCCGTTATATAAAGTCTTAGCCCAAAAGTAATATGCATGCTAAAGAGTATGACCATGCCATAGAATAATCACCAACGAGCATTCATGTGCTTCTGGAGCAAGAGAAAACATACCGTGTGCCTCCGTTGTTAGTTAGACTTTGGTAGTTTAAACTTCACTAGTAGCTCTACATATACACGCATGTGTTTGACATCTATGGTAGACTCCCTAGTCGTTATCTTAACCTGTCTCTATATATTATTCTGTGAAATGACCCATATAGTGTGATATTACTGAAATCTGTAGATATTGAGAAAATACAATATCATAGGCACAACAAGATAACTGCAAAGACCAATAACCTTCTACAAAGGAGAGAATGATCTATTAGATCTGCTTGCTGATTACATTGAAGAGCTCCTCTATTTATAATAGGCTGAGAGGAGACAGCATTGATGAAGGTAGATGGATAACTCTCTCATGAAGTAATGAGACAAGTAGATG
>JASDQU011247298.1:20803-46559 GCA_032191745.1 Picea mariana
TTTGTCTTGGAGGAAGACTCGCCAAACTTGGAAGATGGAGGAAATGGTTTTGTTTTCTGCTGAGACTTGGAGGTAAACTTACAAGTTGGAGAAAAAAATTTCTTCTTCTTATACCGATTCTTGTGCTTATTTTTGGTGTTTTGAGCCACAAGAGCCTTATTGTTAGAGCCAGAAAGAGCATCTAATTGAGTAAGGTTAGATTGTTCTCTGGTAAGACGCTCACAGAAAAGCTCAAAGGAAGGCATTTTAAACTCACTTCTAGTGCATCCATAGTAGAATAAAATGCAGAAGAAAATACCTGATAAGGACCTTTTAGCTTGGATAAAATCAAGAAGATGCACTCTTTATCTGATTTAGTTTTTCCGCACCCTTTTAGCTGAGCCACTAGTGCCCTAAATTTGGTGAGATAGTCTTCAACGGATGCATGCTCATCCGGTACCAGTGATGACAGCTCCTCTTCCAATTGTAGGCTTGAAATTCATTGATTTTTCCAAATAAAGAATCCAACTTGTCCCAACTTGTTTTCGGAGTTTTACAATCAACTATGTGGAACAACAAGCTATCCGACACATGTAAACCGATGAGGCCCATGGCTTCATCAAGTTTATTTTGATAGGCGAACCTCTCGATTTCCTTAGTGAACACAGGTTGAGCCTCGACCAACATCTTCCAGAGCCCTTTTGATTGCAACAACTGTTGCATCTTAAGTTTCCATGTATGATAATTATGGGGAGTTAGGAGCTCAACAATCCTTAACTCTGCCATTTACAATAAATAATACAAAGAAAACACGGATTTCCGTCTATGTAATCTGTTTACAATAGAAAGGTTTAGTTTTTTTTCAGACCCAAACACAAAATATAATTTAAAAGCATTTACATCATCGCCCTGCGCTCTTTTTTTCTTACATATTTAATTCAATTACATAACGAATTAATAACTTAAAAAGAGTTATGCAATACGCGTACATCTAGCTGAGATGAAATTAAACAGAAGTTATTTCCCATCTATTGACAGATAAAATGGAAATCAGCATTTGTTGACGACAAATCCCACTTGATTGTTAGCCCGGTCAAACGAAACTCGGATGAGGGCTCGCGATCACCGTCGAGTTCAGCTGCTGGAGTAGCTAAACGGAGCAGCTAAAACAATGGCAACCATAAAAAAACATTGAAGAGTAAACTCCAAAATTTTCATAAAATTACAAATCTGCTCAAACACAAAACAAACCAGGCATTGATTTTCACCAAGGGCGAAAGTTGGACGCTTTGCTGGACGCGTTGGGCGCGTCTCTGGATGAGCTGGGCCAGTGCTGGACAGATTGGGCAAGCTGAGCACTTTGCCGATCACTCAACCACCAAGTGAGCTAGAGATCCAGCATCATTAGCTGCCCAGACATACCTGCCCATCTTCAGAAGAATAAGGCACCATGGGTCGAGCTCCTTGCTGTGATAAAATGGGAGTAAAGAAAGGCCCCTGGACTCTGGATGAGGATCAAATACTCGTTTCTTACATTAACAAACATGGCCACGGAAACTGGCGTGCACTGCCCAAGCAAGCAGGGATTCTGTGATGTGGAAAGAGTTGTCGCCTGCAGTGGACGAACTACCTGAGACCTACCAGGAAGAACAGACAATTAGATCAAAAACGTGTGGAACACCCATTTGAAGAAGCGTCTCGCACGTATGAAAGCTGAGTCGGTTGTAGTCGACGCACAACCAGCGCCTTCGTCTTCCTTGGATTCATCCACAGCAGAAATGGAGGTAGCTTTACAAGCTAAGCGACTGCATAGGAGTCTGTGAAAGAAATGGCAACACACAGAAAGATGAGAGAGGGAAAGAGGATATCGACCGGAAGTAAAAGGACCAGCGCCTTACAAACCCGAACAAGCAAAGTTCTTGAAGAGAATCCATCCCCCTCTTCAATCTGATCTAGTCGGATCAGGATCTTGAAGCTCAGGCAGCCTATGAATCTCTCATAAAAAACAAAGAAGGGTTTTGCAGAATTAGCGGGCAGCCTACGAATCTCTCATAAAAAACAGAGAAGGGTTTTGCAGAATTAGCTATGATACCATGTAGATATTGAGAAAATACAATATCACAGGCACAACAAGATAACTGCAAAGACCAATAACCTTCTACAAAGGAGAGAATGATCTATTAGATCTGCTTGCTGATTACATTGAAGAGCTCCTCTATTTATAATAGGCTGAGAGGAGACAGCATTGATGAAGGTAGATGGATAACTCTCTCATGAAGTAATGAGACAAGTAGATGGATGGGATAAGTCAAAGAAGCACATGGTGATTATCCATAAACAGCCAAAAAATGATGACATGACCTACCTATCTAAGTAAACTTATACATCAACAAAATCTACATGGGCATTGGCAGAATAATAAATCCACCCACATTTTTCACACAATGCAGAAGCGGTTCCTGTTGTGCAAATGCAAAAAAACTAACCCGACAAATTTTGTGTTCATTCATGCTCTTCAAATTTAAATCACAGGCTACAGTGCTTCATTTATCCTAAGCAAATAGAAAGAGAAATTTAGTACCAGATATCAGTGTGAAGGTCCTGAAACAATCTGAGCTCCCTTCGTCTGAACTGAGCAGCTCGCTCTTCTGGCTACTGATACAAAAAATGGTGAAACATATGTTGAGCAGATATCATCCTTGAATCCTTGTTAAATCCTCTGGACTGTTGATAAGGTTCGGGTGTACTCTGAATTAGACGATCCAGTTTTGCATCGTCTGATTTTGAAAATATATTATTAAAAAGAATATTACCACCGCTCAGTAACTGGAGGTTTTCACAGGGAAGGGGCCTAATCAAAAGGTATTGGTGGTACCGGTGCCATTGGTGTTGCTCCTGTCCCAACCTATGCCTTTGCTCCTACTGCCCCAGGTGCTGCTACCCTAGCCCCTTCTCCATCTCGATCTAGCTTAGATAGTAAGCAGGGCCCCTTACATAAATTTCATTCAGATTAAATCTAGCAAACAAATTTTGTAGAACCCTGGCTCGTGCAAAAAGGCAAGTTTTGTCATGTTGTCTAGCCCCGCAGCAGGCGCTTCTGCATCTTTTGGATAAATGGTTGACAAATGAGCCACCACCTGAATAGAGGCCACATCAATCGTTACTGCTAATCATCCTTCCATCATTTTCATATTACTTGTAAGTTGTAAAAGAGATATGCATGAAATTTCTATCACACTGAAGATACAAGAACTATACAAGACTGATGAGAATAGTAAAGAAGCTGATCGGTACTAATATTTTCACAAAACATCGTATTTTATTGCAAACAATCTACAATTAATTAAACAGGCAAGCCTTGAGTTGGCCACCACTGCTGCCTGCCAACAACTCCCGTATGTGACACATAAAAAAGACAGTTGATAGGTCATTCTTTCTACCAGCATTATCTAGCTCACCATAGCATCTTACGACAATTTGCTTCTTGGCATAGAAATATGTGACACAATGATCTTGTATTTTCCAAAAGCTTCTTGGCATAGAAATATCATTTCATTCTAAGACATTAACATTATTTGTAAGAAAAGGAACGCATCTGAACAGATTAGAGGCACATTCCATCATCATTGTTCCACATTCTTGAGGATATTGAAGATTGTCAAACACAACTTTCTATCAACCTCTGAATCTGTGCAACAATTCAGGAAATATCCATCCACACACGAACTAAACCAATATCAAAACCTCCTCTGCTCTTCAACTTCAGCAAACTAGAGCAAAACTAGAGCAGAAGAACTTTAGCAAAATCTATCAGAATCTCCACTTCCTCCAGCAAAAATTCTAACGACCCACTTCAGTACTAAGAATTCTTGAGGACTGAAGGCCCTCGTCTCATCTTCTGGCCAACCTTACTATTTACCTGTTACAAATTTGCAAATCAGACTTCATTCCAAATCATTGAGCCAGAACTGTGAAAGATAAATAATAAAAGAAAATGAAACTCTGGGATCAATGAGATCATAAAAGAACGCGGATTCCAGTTCTGTAAGTTTTTATTAGTAAAAATTATTTGAATATATTATAATTAAAAAGAAAAAAACAAAATCATAACTGTGATGCGTGGGTCCCACTTTCAGCCAATGCATGAAGGTGAGAGATCTCGTCCAAAGATGAGACCAAGCCAGATGGATAAATGGCATGGCACAAATGTCAAACATGCAAGTGCCAAGACAAATGGCAATCGCATGGAAACCATGCCAAGCCAGATGGACAGCCAGTGGCAACGACCTTAGTAAGGAGGAGAGGGGCATAGCAACTACAGGGCAGCCGATTCGATTCTCAGCCTATTTTCATCCAGCTAGTTTGCAAGCCAAATCATAAACATAACCTCTAGAAAATCTCGAGTCCAAGTACGGAAATCACTCGGGTGATTGATCCAGTTACTCTCAACATAATTTATTAGACTTTGGAAATGCAGACAGAAGGTCTGAGAGCCAGGAACTTACTTTCATCATTCGGAAGTGCTGAGAGCCAGGAACTTACTTTCATCATTCGGAAGTGCGTGGGGAAGAAAGAATGGGTTGTTTCATGCCATCGATGACATGCCATTCTGCCCGGTTCTCTTCCTGCGGTACCTACCGTACGTACCTTGCACCTAACCCCGTTGTCCATGGTTCCTACAACCTGGTCTCGAGCTTAGGTGCATTCCTTCATGTAGTAGAACTACTAACTTATTGAAGGCTCGGCTCTCATCTCTGTATCTACCACCTAAATAATGGATGGCTGCAGGCCTACTACTTGCTCGAATGGGCCAGTTCAGGTTATGGGACGGGTACCCGTACCGAAAACAAAAACGCTAGAAGACCGTGGCCACCGAAAACAAAATAACAACAAAAATTCAGCAGTGTGGCACAAAGTAAGCGTGTTCATCACGGGCATCTGCAATATAAAAGTGGGGCTAGCCTTGCATCACCATATGCATTTCTTCTCTCCTTCTCTGCATTCAGGCATTCTATTCTGAGAGATGGCCAACATGGGTTATTCGACAACAACTATTACAGTGATCATTGTACTGTTGTTGGCTTGCCTTCACATAGCGGAGGTAGAGGCAAAACCGAAATTAGGGCTGGGGAAGATAAGCCACCTGCATTTCTATTTCCACGACTTGCTGGAGGGCACAAATATGACGGTCATGGGCGGGCGTCTACTCCCGCCACCGACTCTTCCCTTACTCAGTTCGGCATGGTAAGGGTTATGGACGACTCCATTTGCAGTTCAAAAACAAAAGACAGAAAACAAGTAGCTCCATATACCCTACTACATATATATCAGGATGTCTCAAGCTTGACATATTAGAATGCCTTCAATGTTTCTACATTTGGACTGGGTCTTAAGGTTGCATGCTATATTGCTAAGCATTTTATACTAAACACCTATCTAGATTATTTCCTTTGGTTAAAAGAGTAGACTTTTGCTGACCCACATTGTTGTGCCTGATAGGTACCAGGCGAGAGTGTTGCTGTCAAAATACTTCAGAGGGGTGAGACTCCTGAAGAAAAAGCAAGAAGACTAGAGACACAATTTGCAGAATACTTCAGAGGGGTGAGACTCCTTAAGAAAAAGAAATAAGACTGGAGACAAGATTTGCAAGAGAAGTTGCTATGATGTCTAGAGTACAGCATAAGAACCTTGTTAAGGTACTTATTTTTTGTTGATAGTCCTTATTTTCTTTGATGTAGTGTACTGCTTTGTTTCAAATGGAAAAGTTCAGTTGTATTGAGAATATGTCTTCTAGCGATTAGAAGTTCATCTGAATCCCATAACATATTGGGGGTTTAGTTCAAATTGATCTTTACATTTCTTGATTTCAGATCTGCTCACAACTCTGATTGCTTTCCAACATTGGTCTAAGCTTCTGTTTGTTCAGGAAAAAATAGGATAGCTATATTTGAGCATCTTTTAATTCATTTCCATCCCTAATCTTTTCATTTTCTTTTAGGAGTCTTTCTTAGAATGGTGGTTCATTGGAGCATGCAAAGATCCAATCAAGGCAATAGTTACCGAACTGCTTCCAAGCATGTCACTTTGGAAGTACATGATGAGTTTACACCCCAATCGAATTGATGTCGATGTTGCAATAAGTTTTGCACTTGACATTGCACAAGAAATGGACAGTCGACATGCCAGTGGGGTTATACACGTCTACATGCCGTGGGATTAGACACAAGCATCTAAATCATGGTAATATGAATAGGTTCACTTCTAACCAGTTATTGCTTGAGAATGTGAGATTATATTATGTACAAAGCCTTTTAAGATGCACTCCTTTTGGGATCTATACATCATGTCTAAAGAGATTAGTAATAGTTGTTTGGTGGAAAAGAAATTGGAGTGCTTTTGGTTCTTTGTTTCAGAGAATAATTCATGGACAATACAATCACGTATTTTAGCAGATTAAAGAGAATAAGTAGTGCATGCTGGCTTTTCTTTCAAATCATCTATGTTGTTCTTGTTAACATGTTTACATGATTGCAGCAAGAGAGAACGATTTGGTATACCGAGAATACAATACATTCTTGGTATATTGAATGAAGACAGGTATATATGATAACATCTAAATCTCTTCTTTTTTTCATTATTCTCATTTTTTTTACCATTTTATAAATGATAAGGTTGCATACCTGCAATTGCACCACTTTTGTTACAGTTCCATATTTCTAACAATAAACCTTCATGTCAGATGGGCAAGCTCATTTCTATTGTCCCCAATACCCTTTCATTTGAGGTGGCAGCTTCAAGAACCAACTTTCTATCGCATCTCCCATCTCCTTCAAGAAAAAACATTTCTATCCCTGCCAGGTTAGGTTGGAATTCATCCCTAGCAGCAGAAGCGGGTCCCTAGCAACAAGAGTAGTAGCAGCTTTTGTTGGGTCCCTAGCAGCAAGTGTAGGAGTAGGAGAGTTCTTTCCTTTCAGAGATAGGAATGCAATGAAGATTAAATGTGTTGAGTTGATGCTGAAGTGATGTTGTGCAAAGAAAATGATGTGAGGTTAGGCGGTGCAGAGAAATTGGTGTATTAATGCATTGATGGGTGAACACTATCTAGGCCATATCATGTCAGAGTGGTCGGTGCATTAATGCATATTTAAACCACTGACATAAAATTAATGCATATTTAAACCACTGACATAAATCAAAGAAGTAAATTTAAAGCAGTGACAAAGAAGTAAATTTAAAGCACTGAATAGACATGAACTAAAGTTATAACCCAATATCAAAACTTAAGTTATATAGGTTAAAAATTAAAATTACATTTTTAGAGAGCGGCTACAAAGCGACAATGACTCTCTAAGACTTTAGGTTATAGACTTTAAGAATGAAAAAAATATACTCTCTCAAAAATAACCCCCAATGTGTGAGCCAATAGCATTCATTATAAAAGTAAAAGTAATTTAAATATAATTAAAAAATGATTATTTTGTTTTTACTATGTAAAATAGTGGAGAATGAAAAATTATTTTCAAGTCAAAGGTTAAGTAATACACGATCAACTATGAATCGATTGCAAGAGTCCTGGCCTTCGGCAGGGACTAATAAAAGGCTCGATTGCAAGAGTCCTGGCCTTCGACAGGGACTAATAAAAGGCGAGAAATCGCGAACAAGTTGGCCTTCGTCAGGGACTAATAAAAGGCTCGATTGCAAGAGTCCTGGCCTTCGGCAGGGACTAATAAAAGGCGAGGAATTGCGAACAAGTTTATGGCCCGACATTGCGACCATGACAGATACGAATGGACAGGATGTATCCTTATTTTTATTATAATATACTTGGATTTTTGTTTTTTGTTTTTTTTTTTGATTTTGTGTTAATTTCATGAGAAAGTATAACTAGCATAATCCTTAAAAAAGGCAAAGAACAAGTATATGGCCCGACATTTTGACCATGACAAATACGAATGGAAGGGAAGTATCATTATTTTTATTATAATATACTTTTTGTTCCATAGAAAATTCGGCTTTATATTTATATTAAATATAAACTGTGAATAAACAAGAGAATTCAACATCATATGGCATTTATATCCTTTGAAAATTGTCTATTCCCCACAGCAAGTTACCAGACTATAATCCCCCAGCATTATTCTCTGGTAAAAAATACATAGACCATTGAGGATTAAGATACATATTTTCAAAAAAAAAGGGCAAATAGAATCCCAAAAAAGACACAGCACTAGTGATCCATACAACAACTCCAAGACTTCTAGAATAGATTTAGAAACATATGAGAACCCTCATGACCCTCTTCACAAAGACACTAGGCAATTTTTCCCGAATCCTTTTTGAGAGGTTGTTTTGAAAGACTATATGCCTCTTGATTTCCTTCTCTAAAAACATGTGCAAAGGTGATTTTTTGGAAGTTCTTGATAATCTCTAAAATCTTGTCCTTCCATCATTCCAAGGTGACCACCTGTAGATGACCCTTTCCCCGCAGCCAATCTATAACAATTTTTGAGTCACCCTGGACAAGTAAGTCTGAAATTGATAGTCAAGAAGCCAATGTTAGTAAGGCCCATACCCCCAAAAGCTATGTTCTCGTATTGGTTCCAATTCCACAACTGAAGAACCATTTATAAGATTGATGATCATTGACCCTTATCACCCCGTTAGCTCCACTGTTTTGACCAGATTGTTGTGTAACCCCATCAAACCATCCAACAATTCCACCACCTACAGAAAAACAAGGAATTTTCCTTGGGGAAAAAAATTTCAACTGTTTTTTGTAATCACCCACTGCACTTAAAGTTTTGTAGACCACCTTCTGTAAAGAGGGATTTCCATCTTCAAAAATAGAATAATTCATTTCCAACCATATATACCAGCAAATAAAGGTCGTCAATGTAGGATAGGATTTATTATGAGCCTTCCAGTTTTTGAAACACTCTGCCATAGAGGCACTATTCCACCTGGTAATATGAATTATGGCCGATTTAATCCTATCCCAGACTGCAATCGTGAAAGGGCACTCTATAAAAAAATGTAAAGCATTTTCCTTACTGTTCTTAGACAAATAGCAAAAGCTCGTTCTGCTATGACCTCTATGTTGTAAATTCTCCGAGATGAGAATTTTTTTCTCGGCAACCAACCAAATAAAGATCTTGATTTTCAAAGGACACTCCCATGACCAAAGTGTCTTCCTCCATCCTCCAATAACAAAATTCCAGTACTTTTCTTTAGTGGCCTCATAAAAAAATTTGACTGTTATCTGGCTAGATGAGTCGCCTCTCGTCCATTTTAGTACATCCAGCCTCGCTTGCAACTGTACACCAGAGTTTATTAAGGCACATATGAAGGCCTTCCATTCTAAAGTTGTTTGTCCCTCCAATTCCAAGTCTTCACTTGAAATCCAGTTTGAGCATATCATTCCTAGTTGCGGCTCACAACTAGCCTGATATAAATAAAAAAAACCCTCTCTGATTAAGGATTGATATCAGGTCATCAGACATGATGGTTGCTTCCCCCATACCCATGATTCGGTCTTTTCCAATAAGGATAGATTCACCCATCCCCGGACACCAAGCTATCTAATGCAACAATAAATGAAGGGATTTGAGTAGATTTTTCCATGTCTGCGAACCTTTTTCCCCCACCAAAGAAACCAATCATAGCCATCTCGCTACAGATCCAAATGGAAGATATTTGTTTTTAATGACACGGTGCCAAAGACCTTCTATCATCATCACCCTCCATAAAGTATTCGTGGTCAAGGCTCTACAGAAGATGAAAATATTTCTTAGTCCCCATCCCCCATGTAACCACCTCTTTCCCATAGACCAGGCTGAAGGGTGTGTACTTTGTAATCTTCTTGGGTGTGGTCTAGTATGCCCAAAGTACCACCGGTATCCTCTCATCCCAGTCGTCACGATTGATGGCACAAACCTTTTTTAAGCCTTGCTCTAGTATTTAGTTAAATGCCTCAACCATGTCATTCGCTTGCGAATGATACAGACTGCTGGTATGATGCTACACCATGAACTCCTGGGTCAAGGTTTGGATAGTGGCGCTCATGAAGTGTTTACCTTGATCAGTCGTTAAGCTCCTTGGACAATCGAACCTAGATATTATGTTATCAAAGATGAATCTTGCGGACGTGTCTGTGTTGCAGTCCCTGGTTGGTGCTGCGATTCCAATTACACAAATGGTAGCTCTTTTTGTGTTTACATCTTGACCATAGAAAAGAAAAGACCACTTGGAGAATTCTATTGAGCACAAATGACGTAATATGATCCCTTTCCATCCAGTAGACTGGATGGCTCTCTAAAATAGCCTTAATTAGAACTAAGCGGTCGCCAATGGAAATCCATCTATTGCACCAAAGGTTTATCTGCTTCCCAAATTTTTCTATAAGCCAGTGCCAATCCTCCACGTTATAACTGTCAAGTTTTAGAAAGTAACCAAGATAACTGAAACCATCAGTACGTTCAGAGAAATTAAAATGAAAGGATTCTTTTAATGTATCCAGAACATTTTGTTGAACTCCAAAATGGAGGAAACATGTCTTTTGAACATTTATCAAGAGTCCCGTAGCACTACAAAAAACAATCATAATCTTATTTATCTCCTTCCATTCATCAAGAGCATATTTTGGCATTATAAGAATGTCATCAACGAAAAGAAGATGGAGGATCCTAATTAATATTGAAACATTTATTCGAGTCAGTGTGCCTTCAGCTTGGCTTTTTTTTAGGGCCAAGCTCAACCCTTCCATCACCAGAATGAACAACAAAGGCAACAGTGGGCATCCATGTCTAAGCCCTCTTCCATTTTTGAATTAATCTATTGGCTCTCCATTAATTAGAATAGTGAATGTTGTTGTTGTGATGCATCCCATGATCCACTTAGTCGTAGGCAATCCAAACCCGCATTGGAGAAGAGTCAAACGAAGAAAGTCTCAGCTTATACAATTGTATGGTTTCTTTAAGTCAATCTTTAAAATTAAAGCTTGTAGTTTTTTAGCTTTGATATTGTGAAGGAACTCTTGTGTTGTTCTGATAGATTCAAGAATTTGCCTCCCTTTTAAAAATCCTAATTGCTCCTCTGACAAAGTACGAGACAAAATAGGTATGATCCTCTTAACAATGATTTAAAGTATTATTATTTTTTTTAATATTTTGTGGTAATTTTATGAGAAACTATAACTAGCATACTCCTTAAAAAGGATAATAAAAACGAAAAAATAAATTAAGGAACGATTTCATAATAATGTTATCAACGAGAACCATAAAAATATTATAATGAGAATTATAATATTTGAGAAGAGGACCACATTATACATTTTTGAAAAGAGAATATATTCTCATAAATTTAAGAACTATAAGAACTATTATTTTTTTGGTATTTTGTGGTAATTTTATGAGAAAGTATAACTAGCATACTCCTTAAAAAATAATAAAAACCCCAAAATAAATTAAGGCTTTCATAATAATGTTATCAACGAGAACCATAAAAATATTGTAATGAGAATTATAATATTTGAGAAGAGGACCACTTTGTACATTTTTGAAAAGAGAAGATATTATGATAAATTTAAGACCTCGACATTTTAAAAGTAGGGTATATATATTTGTATTCGACCTACCACTCAAATATCATGAGGACCCTGGATTCGACCTCTCGTTGGATTGGTGATGGGACAATATTATATAAAAGTTTTCTTTATCGCTCTAAAGAAGCGTGTTCTTC
Organism: Picea mariana; assembly: GCA_032191745.1. Lineage (NCBI taxonomy): Eukaryota > Viridiplantae > Streptophyta > Pinopsida > Pinales > Pinaceae > Picea > Picea mariana. The sequence continues at coordinate 32,519 of JASDQU011247298.1, forward strand.
AAATCATATTCCTCGTCTTCATTCCACTGTGCAAACTAACATTTAGGCCACAACCTTTATTTTAAAGTGGCTATATCAAACAAGTGTTGTGTGGCAGCATAGTCTCTGCTAAGTAGTTTATAAGGTGATTTTTGAAAAATGGGGAGAGTCAAGTAATATTGTTAAAAAAACAGAATTTAACAGTATGGTAAGTAAATGATAATTAGAATAGATGTTTAAAAAATATTTAAAAATTATGTTCAATTGTTTTTTAGAAATGAAATGATAAAGAAAATTGTAAATATGAAAAGGTATACTAAAATTACATTGAATAGTAATTTAATAATTAATGTGCACTGGCAATCCTTTCGAACTTGTATGGAGAGTTGTCACTAAGAAAAGCAGTGTCAATATTTTTCGAACATGTTTGTTTAGTCATCACTAGTAAAAGCATAATCCATGTGCATTGGGAAGGGTGCAAAGGTAGAGGGGATGGAAGGCAGTGATAAATTATTTGAAATATTTGTGAAGTCGAGTAGAGTGAAGCTTGTGAGCTAAAGGAATTGTAGAGCATGGAAGTTTTTGGTGCAAGATGTACATCACGGAATTGTAGATGGCAAAAGTTTTGGGTGCAAGATTTATAATAGCACCAACACGAGGATCGATAGCTATAAAGTTGGCTAAATATGGAATTGTAGATCGCCAAAGTTTTGGGTGCAAGATGTATATCACGAAAAAGGGGGAAGGAAAGTTCGGTTACGACAACCCGACAACTAGGTATGAAAAGCAACGGCAGTGGGTCGAACTCCTATAAATCATGGTTGAATGTGTTTCTTGCTTGTTAATGCCAATAAGAGAACCTATGTGGTGATTTTTTGGTAGTAAAATCATAATGAATGTGCATTGGGAAGCTCGGAAATGTGGCGGGGGGTTGAAGAGACTGATAAATGGTTTGAATTTTTTGTGAACCCGAGTATAGTAAAGGTTGTGGCCAAAACGTTGGCTAAGTATTGAATTGTAGATCAGGAAAGTTTAGGGTGCAAGATTTATATCACGGAACATGGGGAATGAGAGTTTGGTTGCGCCAACCCGGGAACCGGTGGCCATAGAATTGGCTAGGTATGAAAACCAACTTGAATTCATTTTTTTCTTATTAATGCCAATGAGCGAACTTGTATGCTGAGTTGTCGATAGTAAAATCATAACAAATGTGCATTTTGAAGGGCGAGAATGTGGCGGGGAGTGAAGAGAGTGATAAATGACGAAAGTGTTGGGTGAAAAATGTATATCACTGAAGTGTTGTGTGCAACATGTATATCACATAACAGGGGGCATAAGAATTCGATAGTGCTAATTCGCGACCCCGCGGAGAGATAATTGGCTAATTTTTGAAAGAGTCTGCAGTCGGTCGGGCTCATGATGTGACGATATAGGACCAATCCACGAGTTTGAGAAATTCAGGTTCAAGTTTAAAGAGATTTTGTCTATATTTATTTAAATTGTATTTATATTAATGTATCTTAATAGATTATTTGTGGTCCAAATGTAAACCATGTTCCAATATGTGGACGAATCGTAGACCACAAAAGTTTTGGGTGCAAGATTTATAATAGCACCAACACAGGGGTCGGTCGAACTCTCGTAAATTGTTGTTGAATGTGTTTTTTGTTTATAAATGCCAATAAGCGAACCAACATGTATATAACAGAACAGGGGGCATAAGAATTCGATAGCGCTCAGTCGCGACCCCGTGGAGATATAATTGGCTAAGTGTTGAAAGGGACTTTGGTTGGTCAAGCTCATGATATGACGATATAGGACCAATCCACAAGTTCGAGAAAGTTAGGTTCAAGTTTAAAGAGATTTTGTCTATATTTATTTAAATTGTATTTATATTAATGTATCTTAATAGATTATTTGTGGTCCAAATTTAAACCATGTTCCAATATGTGGATGAATTGTAGACCACAAAAGTTTTGGGTGAAAGATGTATATCGCAGACTTGTGCATGATGAAATTTTTGGGTGCAACATTTATAATAGCGCCAACCCAGGGGTCGGTCGGACTCCCGTAAATTGTTGTTGAATGCGTTTTTTTCTTATAAATGCCAATAAGTGAACCAACATGTATATCATGGAACATGGGGCATAAAACTTCGATAGCGCTAAGTTGTGACCCCGTAGAGAGATAATTGTCTAAGTGTTGAAAGGTCGATCGAGCTCATAGTGTGACTATATAGGACAAATCCACGAGTTCAAGAAAGTTAGGTTCAAGTTTAAATATATTTATTTAAATTGTATTTATATTAATTTATCTTAATAGATTATTTGTGGTCCAAATGTAAACCATGTTCCAATATGTGGACGAATTGTAGACCGCAAAAGTTTTGGGTGCAAAATGTATATTACGGACTTGTAGATGACAGAAGTTTTTGGTGCAATATTTGTAATAGAGCCAACCCAGGGGTCGGTCGGACTCCCGTAAATCGCTGTTGAATATGTTTTTTGCTTATAAATGCCAATAAGCGAACCAACATGTATATCACGGAACAGGGGGCATAAAAATTCGATAGCGCTAAGTCGCGACCCCGCAGAGAGATAATTGGCTAATTGTTGAAAGGGACTGCGGTCGGTTGGGCTCATAGTGTGACGATATAGGACCAATCCACTAGTTCGAGAAATTTAGGTTCAAGTTTAAATATATTTATTTCAATTGTATTTATATTAATGTATCTTAATAGATTATTTGTGGTGCAAATGTAAACCATGTTCCAATATGTAGATGAATTGTAGACCATGAAAGTTTTGGGTGCAAGATGTATATCGTGGATTTATAGATGATGAAAGTTTTGGGTGCAATATTTATAATAGCGCCAACCCGGGGGTCGACCAGACTCTTGTAAATTGTTGTTGAATGCATTTTTTTCTTATAAATGCCAATAAGAGGACCTATGTGCTGAGTGGTTTCTAGTAAAATCATAATGAATGTGCATGAGGAAGGACGTGAATGTGGCAGGAGTTGAATAGAACAATAAATGCTTGATTTTTTAATGGACCGGGCTATAGTGAAGGTTGTCGCAATAAAGTTGGCTAAGTATGGAATTGTAGATCATGGAAGTTTAGGGTGGAAGATGTATACCATGGAACACGGGGAATGAGAGTTCGGTTGCACCAACCTGGGGACCGACAACCATAGAATTGACTAGGTATGAAAATCAACGGTGGTTGGTCAGAATACCGTAAATTGTGGTTGAATAGAGAACTTGTGTGCTGATTTGTTGCTAGTAAAAGAATAATGAATGTGCATTGGGAAGGGCGGGAATGTTGCAAGGATTGAAGAGAGTGATAAATGGTTTGAAACTTTTGTGAACAACGAATTCCAGGAGTCCAGGGTTGAATTGTAAATTACATAAGTGTTGGGTGTAAAATGCATATCACAGAAGTGTTGCATTCAAGATGTATATCAAGGAAGTGTTGTGTGCAAGATGTATATCACAGAACAGGGGGCATAATAATTCGATAGCATTAAGTCGAGACCCGACAATGAGATAATTTTCTAAGTGTTGAAGGGGACGACGGTCGATCGGGCTGATGATGTGATGATATAGATGGAGATGAGCTAACCCGGGAACCCGCGACCAATCCAGGAGTTGGAGAAAGTGAGGTTCAAGTTTAAAGATATTTTGTCTATATTTATTTAAAATGTATTGATATTAATGTATCTTAATAGATTATTTGTGGTCTAAATGTAAACCATGTTCAAATTTGTGGATGAATTGTAGACGACTGAAGTTTTTGGTGCAACATGTATATGGCGGAACTGTAGATGACGCAAGTTTTGGGTGCAAGATTTATAATAGTGCCAACCCGGGGGTCGTTCGGGCTCCTATAAATTGTTGTTGAATATGTTTTTTGGTTGCTAATGCCAATAAGAGAACCTGTGCACTTAGTTGTCACTAGTAAAATCATAATGAATGTGCATTGAGGATGACGGGAATGTGGTGGGGATTGAAGAGAGCGATAAATGTTTTGAAAGTTGTGAACCCAGGTATAGTGAATCTTGTGAGTTCCATTGGTCCAGGGTCGAATTTTGAATGAAGGAAATGTTGGATGCAAAATGTGTGTCACGAAATTGTTGGGTGAAAAATGTATATCACGAAAGTGTTCGGTGCAAGATGTATATCACAGAACATGTGGAAAATTAATTCGATAGCGCTAAGTTGGGATGTCGCACTGAGATAATTGGACAAGTGTTGAAAGGGATGATGGTCGGTCGGGCTTCTGATGTGAAGATATAGAAGGAGATGAGTATCTGGCAGTCCACTAACCGGTCAACCCGCGGGAAATCCAAGAGCCCGAGAAAGTCAGGTTCAAGTTTAAAGGGATTTTGTTTATATTTATTTAAGATGTATTCATATTAATGTATCTTAATAGATTATTTTTGGTCCAAATGTAAACCATGTTCGAATTTGAATGGTGTTTTGGTCTCACAATTTTCGCTGAAACCCAAAAGCAATAGAGAAAAAAATATATGACTCTTCATTTTGTATATCGAAGAATATTCTGAAATACAGGAAGCTGCAATATATGCACAATATAGAACATGAACATGTACATGGAAATGAGTTAATTTTAATAAGAAATACAAATTTAAAATAACAACACCAAACATTGAATATCACCATAGAATAACCTCAAATATTTATATGCAGATAAACTGGGTCACAAAATACATTTGAGAATATTTCCCAAAAATAGGTGTCTTCGAATTTGTAAAAAAATATAAATGTTCAATACATATTATGTGAAATAAAAATGTATTTTCTAGAATGAATGGGATTGGGACTGTCACGTCACAAAATACATTTGAGAATATTTCCCAAAAATAGGTGTCTTTGAATTTGTAAAAAAATATAAATGTTCAGTATATATTATGTGAAATAAAAATGTATTTTCCAGAATGAATGGGATTGGGACTGTCACGGACTACAAAGAAAGTATTTACAAGAATGAAGTTTGTAGAAAGAAGAAAGTCGGCGATGGAAAACAACAAGAGCTGGAAAGAAGAAAGAGAAAATTGCCAGTCCTTAGTTAAAGCTTTGTTAGAGTAAGTGTATGAAGAAAGAAGAATGTGATCAGTATCAACTTACTATGATGGTGTCCCATGCCTTGTCATTTTATCACTGATGTCCTTTTATGGCTTTCCTCAGCTTTAACCTTCATTGGTATTCTATTCAACAACCTTTTTGGACCATTCTTCGATGTAGCTCCTCATGGGTGCCACATTGATTTCATGCCATATTTTTATATTGAACAATTCACTTTCCAAGTACCTTAGATCAATAGACAGGTTGTGCAATGTTTCTTGAATATATTGGTTTTTAATCGTATATCCGGCTAACCAAGTTTTCACGTCATCTTCACCATATTCAAGAATGCCATAGAAATTTTCAAATGACAGTCTTTTATAGATATGAATTTGATCATCAAATGCTTTCTTGGTTAAAAACAACGAGTTGAATATCAATTTTGGGTCCTGGACTTCATTGGTGTTGATAGCTAGATCTATCTCAGTTAGCTTCTTGAATAGTTTGTCTCTTCTAGATATGGTCTGGCTACATGCTTGAACAATACCATTCAGGTTCTTTACCTTTTCTTTCCAGCATGCATTTAGTTGGTCTATTCGATCCAGAGAAGGGATATCCTCCTATCTTCTTCTGAATTCCTTCATACCAGAAACTTTAACACCAAATGGTAAAACTACATTGAGGTGGAAACCTTGCTCGTTCTTGAGATCTGCTTGCAGATACTCATGAAAATCATGCGCTCTTGTCCCAAAAGAGACCATATTCTTTGACATCTCCAAAGCTTCTTTTATTAATTCCATTCTTTTGTTTATATTATTTTCCACATAGCCTCAAGCTGATGTGAGAAGGCTTGTTGATCCTTTTAACTTTGTCGTAAGTGTGGTGGGCTCAACCATTTTCGAAGGAGTAGAAAACAATGGAAGAGGCATTAGAGTTGCCTCCAATTCTTTGATTCTCTCCTTTAACATGATGTTTTCCATTTCAAGGCCACTAATAGATTTGCCTAGAGTGTCTCCAGTTGCTTGGTGTATCTGGGAGATATGGGAAGGGTGCATGTTGCTTAGGTTGATCTTTGAACGAGATTTCCCTTTCTTATTCTTTAGATCTCTCTTTTCAATAATCAATTTTTTGGATTCGCTGTAAAAAAAAACGCTCTAAAATGCAAAAAACTCTTCTTCGTCCAATGTATCTATGCCAATTATTTCCATCCCAGGATTGTGTGGAGAAGTTCTCTCTAGATGGTCGTCGTCGGGGAACATTTTTTCAATGTTAATTTCTAGTTCCATATCTTTGAGAGAGAGATCGTGGGTTGAGAAGTGTTAACATCTTTCAAAATACTTGAGGTGATAGGGAGACTTGGGAATGGTTTCCCATCTAGATAATCCGTTGGTTCAAAGTATAGTTCTCAGTGTTGCACGCATGACCAACTCCTTAAAGTAAAAAAATTTGGAGACACAATCTGCCGCTGCAATTGCAGATGTCGAGATAACTTTCTTTTGAGCAGAACGGGACGAGTTGTAGTCTTAAGATATGGACAACTGAAAACTCTAGTCCCCATTCCCGAAAATATTCAGGGTATCTCCACAAAAATGTTGTTGAGCTGCAGCCATAAGGTGATGAGAACATTCCTTTGCTCCTCATAGTATTTAAAATGGACGCTGCAACATTATAATATAATCTTCGGTAAATATTGGTTCAATGTGTTTTAATGGGATATGTCCTATACCTTTTCTCCTTTTAATGCCAATCTTTTCGATGTGTTTGGTGAGTTGTGACTAATAAAGTCATAATTAATGTGCATTGGGAAGCGTGCAAAGTTGGCAGGGATGGACGACAGCGAAAAATGCTTCGAAACTTTTGTGTACCTGGAATCCCGGGAACCCGTGAATCTTTGAGAATAGGAGCTAAACAATCCACTAAATATGGAAAGGCGAGGTACAATTCTTTCAAAAAGTTAAAGGAAATAATAATTTTTCCGAGCTGAAGAACCATATACCAAAAAATTAAAAAAAAAAATAAAAATCAAATGCCATAATATTCATCTCTACCAATTTGATAATAGGGTGGTTTAGTTGATGGATCCAAATATGGCTTACTTTAGGCGACTGGGATGCACATGGGGAGCCTGTGAGAAAAGCTAATGTTTTGATGAAGATTTGTTTATATTGTTTCATGTGGCAGTAATTGTGTGATAGTATTTAGAATGAACACTGGAGGATGGTAATATAATCTCCCGTAAATATTTGTTTAATGCATTTTAATGGGAGATGTCTTCTATCTTTGTGCTCATTAATGCCAATCTTTTCAAAGATAATAAAATCGTAATCAATTTGCATTGGAAAAGTGTGCGAAGATGGCAGGGAAATCGAAAAAGTACAGAAAGGCGGGGAAAACATTGTTAGCTATGTAATATACCTGGATCTTGACAAAATCAGGTTCAAGTTAGAAGATAATTTGTTTATATTTACGTAAACAATTTTTATATTATTTTATTTTATTAGTATTCTTTGTGGACCAAATGCAAACTATGTTTAAATTGAAAGGGTGGAACAACATTTTCATATGCAAGCATACTCTCAAATATGTGAACATGTAATATATGCACAATACTAAAGATGGGCATCATGTCAACACCTTTGTAGATGACAGTGGGCTAGCACAATATTGCATTCTTGCTATGATGATGCCTTAAAAAAAGTAAAATAACCAACATTTTTTTGCGAATTCAAGATTGACAGAAAGAAAATAATCAGATTCCATAATATTCTCCCAATTATGCATTTTAATGGGAGATGTCCTCGAGATTTCCGCTTATTAATGCCAATATTTTTGAACATTTGTGGTGAGATGTCACTAATAAAATCATAATTAATGTGCATTGGGAAGGGGCAAAGGTGGCAGGGATGGAGGGCAGTGAAAAATGCTTTGGTACTTTTTTGAACCTGGAAGTCCGTGGTTGAATTGTAGATCACCCAAATTTTGGATGCAAGATGCATACTCTGAACACGAGGCATGAGAGTTCGATAATGCCTACCTGGGAACCTGCGGCCATAAAATTGGCTAATTAATGAAACAAAAGCGGTCAGTCGGACTTGTGATGTCAAGATATAGATGGATATAGAATTTGTGAGTCTGCCACCTGGGAGCCCACTATCATAGAAATGCGACTAAGTATAGAAGAGGAAAAAAATAAAGGGAGCGAAGAAATTTATGCTTGAAAGAAGAACACTTTGTCTCATAATTTTCAAGCGATAGAAATACATCAACTATGGGGCATGAGAGTTCCATAGGGCCTAGCTGGGAATCGACAAGCATACAATTGGTTAAGTATGGAAACCAACAGAAGTCGGTCGGACTCGTGATGTGAAGATATAGATGGATATAGAATTTTTGAGTTTGCAACTCCACAAACCCGCGAGCATAGATATGCGACTATGTATAGAAGCAGAAACAAATAATAGAGGGGAAGAAGAAAAGGGAAAAAGTGGCAAGTATAGAAGAGAAAAACAAAGGGAGTAAATAACTTTATGCGTCACAGGTCGAATTTTAGATAACCAGAGTTTTGGGTGCAAGATGTATATCCGAACATGGGGCATGGGAGTTCGATAATGCCTTCGAGGGAACCCACGGCCATAAAATTGGCTAAGTATGGAAACTAACTGCGGTCTGTCGGATGCGTGATGTGAAGATATAGACGGATGTAGAATTTCTCACTCCGCCACCCCGGTAACCCGTGAGCATAAATGTGTGGCTAAGCATAGAACCATAAACGGATAATACATGGACAAAAGAAAAGGGAAGAATGGGTAAGTATATAATAGGAAAAATAAAGGGAGCAAAGAATTTTATTCGTCACACAAGAACACTTATTCTGATAATTATCAATCTATAGAAACACATCAACTATGGAAAAAATATTTTCAGCCATGAAATATAGTTGGAGCTCAACAGAACCTGGTTCAAGATAAAAGAGATGTTGTTTATATATATCTCAACAAGAAATAGAAAAAATATATGATTTGGCACATTTGTATGCAAGCATTCAGACGGAGTCATCGTAGGTAGAGTGAGGCCTGGGGGTTCGAGTCCAAGGTCGAATTGTAGATCACCAAATTTTCGGGTGCAAGATGTATACCGCGAACATGGGGCATGATAGTTTGATGGTTATTACGTAGGAATCCACGGCCATAAAATTCGCCAAGTATGAAAATGAATGGAAATCGGTCAGACTCGTGATGTAAATATATAGATGGACATGGAATTTGTCACTTCGCCATCCCGGGAACCCACGAGCATAGACATAGGACTAAGTATAGAGCCAGAAATGAATAATAGAGGGGAAGAAGAAAAGGGAGAACGAATAAGTATAGAAGAGAAAAAGAAAGGGAGCAAAGAACTGTATGCCTCATAGAACAAAACTTAGTGTGATAATTATCAAGCGATAGAAACATATCAACCATGGGAAAAACATATAGCTGGAAAAATTGGACAACGTATGTAGATCAGAGTTTTTTGTAACCATACATCTTAGTCTCAGGCATATGCATTGTATTTTCTACGGCACATTGCACTCCAACTTTGTCAGATGTGGCACATAAGGCTCCATCCTTGTGCCCAATTACCGTGTTCTTGTTTCAATGTAACAATACAGAGAATACAATGGTCATGAAAGCAAGCTGCTACGTAGGAACACATGAAAAAAAAGATACAAATTTATTTGTTTCAAGATAGCATCACAGAAAATATAATTGACATGAAGACAAGTTAATACACAGGAAGATATGGAGTATCCAAGGGAGAAAAAAAACAGAGCTGCCAACAAGTGCAACCAATATAGACAGAGTAAATGAAAAACAATTGGATATGGAACACAGGTAGAAATATGCACCTTTGCATGGATTCTTCTACATTTATGGTTAAGAGTTATTTTCAGTGTCCATATTTCCACTTTGTTTCTATGAAAAAAAAACACAAAACAAAATGGACATGAACATAAGTTGACATGTAAAGAAAAAAGCAAGGAATATGTACATATAGTAAATAAAATAGAATAAAAAGAATAGAGTAATATATGGTGTTAGAAGAATGTACCATTTTTTTTTTTTTTGTTCATCCCTGTTTGTGTATATATAAAAATCCTTCTAAAAAGATTTTGTGCCCAAAATCAATTAAAAAGTAGGGAAAACTAAGAAGTTGGATAACTTGGTTTTCTACAACAAGATAGACATATATTCTTTGAAACATAGAAATATGATTTTTCAATATGTTTGATGTATATTTCATAATTCAAGTGCAATACCAATTGTATCGTGATCAAACCAATATGCGTACAAACTAGTCAAAACTAAGAAGTTGGATAACTTGGTTTTCTGCAACAAGGTAGACATATATGTTTTGAAACATAGAAATATGATTTTGCAATATGTTTGATGTATATCTCATAATTCAAGTGAAATACCAATTGTATCGTGATTAGACCAATATGTGTCTAAGATAAAGATGTTGTATTGAGAAATGGGCACATTCGACCATGCATGGTCAATAAGTGTGGTTTGTACATGGATTGTGTTGTTCAAAAGAAAGCGGAGACTGTATTTGCACATGTAGTTTTCCAATTCTTTTGTTCTCGCAATATTTTGTAGGATGTCAATATTGAAGTCTCCTACAATGACAATGGTTTCATTCAGATGCAAATGGTCTAATGCATTGGAAAAAACATTTAGTATGTTGGAGAATGTTGCATGGGGAGCAACATAGAGATTGTGTATTGCAATTTCTGATCCATGGAAAAATACTTTTTCAAGCACCATCTCAACATTGTTTTCTTCGAAATGTATATGCTCAAATATTGTTACATGTTTTTTCACCAATATCATCACCCCATGTGTAATGTAACTCTATATGCAATTGTGATTTGGAAATTTCTTATTTTGCATGCATAATGCCATGTATGTTTCCTGTAAGCACAAAATATCGAATTGCATTGTGTCATAGTAATTGAGGATATCATCCATGTTTGCATGTAAGTTGTGTGTGTTAAGTGAGTGAATTAATACATATGAGTTTGTTTGTATGGATTGGTAATCATACTGCAGATGCCACTTTGTGGTAGTCCTGAGGCGTTGCATCTCAATATCAACTTTTTGTTTGAATTTGAAGTTATATTTTGTAAGAGGACTTAGTAAATACAAGGATTTTATACTTATGACACATGGCAATGCTGTGTATACAAGTCCATGTATTTGAATTTCAGCAGGCTCAAATGAAACACTATCAAGTGTTATTCCTTGCGATTTGTGGACTGTACGTGCACATGCAAGTTTAATTGGATTTTTTTTTTGAATCTTCAATCGACATGTCTTTGTTGATGTCGATACTAGTTTTGATATTTTTAAGATAGGTGTCCAATTGCTTGCAGTGTTTCAATTATATAGATAAGCCAACTTGTTTTCTTGTCGGTGGCCTATATGTGGTTCATGGAAATTAACCCAGAGGACATCAAGTTTTTCTATTTTGGTATAGCCTTTGAGTATTCCATCTGCACCATTGACAAAACCATCCTGTGAATCATAGTTGCAGACATATATTTCAACCAACATGTCTAATTTTAGGACAAGTTGCAAAGTTAAAGTGGCTATATGTTCATGACGTGGCACATTTCCATGGTTGTCTTCTTCGAGGTCAATTGAATTGATGATGATATCATCGCCAGGCATGAGCGATAGCATGAACCTGTTATGCACTGAAACATCCCTATTTGTGTAGAGCAGGTAAGGGAAGGTTGGGTCTGTTGGTGCAGGTCGCATGCACCTCAAATTGATATATGTTAAGTCATCACGTGTTTGGCTGTTTGTCCGTATTCTATTCAAAATTCCAACAAATGTTTCATTTGTCTGGTGCACTGTAGTATGTAATTTAAAGCATTTAATATTGTCTTTCTAGAAGTCATGCGTCATTGTTTGCATGTTGACTGTAGGTTGTTCTAACAAAGAATCTTGGATGGATTGTGCCTGGTAAAGATCCCCACAGAATATCATGTCAATGTTTTCAAAGTATTTCGTGTGCACATGTTTTATGTTTCTTAGTCAGTTGTCAATGGAATACAAGAAGGGATTCCAATCAAAGATGCCTCATCTATGAAGACAAGTTGAATTTTGTCATAAATCTTAGACAAGGTATCTAACATTTCCTTGCTGAGTGGAAGAAACTGTGACTTGTTAAAAAACATAAAAAATGCAAAGTGGACTATTGTTCCACTTGCATTATATGTAGCTTTTCCCATGTATGAAACTATTAGGCCCTTTCAATTCATAGGATCAAAGGAATTGTTTGAATCATATATTTGTATAAGAATTTATAGTGCTTTCGTTGTGAATGTGTTTTCTGTTCCTACTCCTCCTGTAAGGAACAAGTGCACATGAGTATGCATGCTCAAGCGTTTTTTAAGCACAATGTCCTTTAGAATTGTTTGTTGTTCTCGATTCAAAAAACGTCTGATTCTGTGGTGTTCATTATTTTCATTAATGAAATGATATTTTGTGAGTTGAAAACCAATATTGATATGCTTTTGAATTTTGCCTGCTCGAGGATGAGGCAAATCTGCTTGCAATTCATATGACTCGCAGGGAGTTCTGGTTGTTTTTCGGTTTGGGAATGTCTCATCAAGATTGTCAGGGTTTTCTAGTTCATTAACTGCACTTTCTAGATCACCCCATGTTGGATTAACATTGTAAGTAAATATAGATTCATTGGTTTGCACTATAGTCTCAGAGGCAACATACACAGCTTCCCGTGTAGGGAAGTTATGTTTTAATGTGTTTTCGTTTTCATCGAACGGAACATATAATAATAGTTTTTATCTACAATAGTTTTCATAGTCAGTATGTTTGTTGTATTTGACAAACCATATCACAAAGGGTTTTTTTCTTTTTGATATGGGTGCACCATTTTTTTTGTAATGCGATACGAATCCTGCAAAGCAAATATGCTTAATAGAAGATGGACGCTGGAGGTAATAATCAATAATAGAGAAACATAGCACATCCTCCGAATTGTCAGCCTCTTGTTCTAGCAAATACGGTGGTTTAAGCACAAATGTGTGTTTCTCAAGTGGAGATGTTTTTATGAAGAAACATTTTCTTGAACTACAATTGAGGGGCAGGGAAAGTGCAATGTGGACTACTTGTTGAGTAGACATTTGTTGAATATTCAGTAATGTATTACCAAGCGTACGTATCATTTGTATAGCATCAATATGACTTCTTTCATGATCTTTGTGTATTATTCTTAATGCACTTGTCATAGATTTGTCAACCTTTGGCATATACGAGGTACAATATGATGTTGCAGCATATGCATTGAGGACATACTACGCATTTGTATTTGCATTCCACATAACTGGCATGTCCTTGGACAAACTGTTGTTCCAGATATGGGAAAGTTTTTGTTTAAGGAAAACTGTTGGTTGTTTAAGCGTACATTGTATGGCTTAGATGTACTCATCTTTTGTTAGATTTAGCTCTGTCAAGAAGTCATCGAAGCTCATTAACTCATCAAAGTCTCGTTGTTCTAGAAATGAGAACAAGGATCTAGATTTCTCAACGAAAACATTGTCCTCTAAACTAAGTTGCTCCGTGATTCTGGTTGTTCTCATGGGAGGCACAGGGAAGTTGTATCTACATTGTGAGTTTTTTCGTTTTTTACAACCTTTTGTATGATAATGTCTATGAACTTTGGCAAGTTCTGGATCCAAATGATCTGTTTTGCATGTTAACATAGTTACCAACTTAACGAGAACTCTACAAAGTTCTCGTTTTTTGGGGGGTCAAGTTTTTTACCCCGTTTTTAAAAATGGTCCTACCGGTAGCACCCCCCTCCATTTTTAGGTGGTTTTTTTATATTTTAAATTTTCTGATACATAAGGTTTCCACTTTGTTTTCTTAAATGCTCATTTTTTCATTTATTTTCAAATTGTTC
>JASDQU011247298.1:53894-70017 GCA_032191745.1 Picea mariana
GAGGAAATTTTAAAATTTTCATTTCTTTCTAGTTTTTCTTTGTTTTTCACAATTTTGTTAGCTCATAAAATTTCTTAGCTCATATGTTTTGAATATGGTCAATATAACAATACTTTTAAGAAATTATTTATATTTCATTCAATGTAACTTGTATTTAGTGTTTTATTATTAAAAGTAAAAAATTATTAAAAAGTGACGTTGAATTTTTAATGTATATTGTGATATTTTCATGGCATTATGTAATACCTTGTGCTTTGTGTGATAGTAACAATTAAAAAATAAAAATCTAAGGGTTTCTTTTATGATTTTTTTTATAGTAATGATGAGTTATTTTACCACATTATAAAAATGTGTCATTTTCATACCCCAATTTTAGAATGGGTGCTACCGGTAGCAGTACTTTTTAGTTTGATGGTTGATTTCGAGGTTTTGGTTTTAATGGTACCAAGTGATACAAATACGATTTCAAATGATCTCAAAATTTAACGTTTTGATAAGAAAAGAAAAAAAAATCATAAACATTTTAATTTTTTTAGGTGTTGATTTTAAGGTTTTTTTGAGCTACTGTCTAAGTTTTGAAGACCATGTTTGAAAAATGTTGTAATTTTAACCCGGTTTTAAAAAATGGTGCTACTGGTAGCACCACTTTTTGATTTGGGGGTTGATTTGATGTTTTTTGTTAAAAAATATGGGTTTTTCGGGCGAGAGTTCTCATTTTGAGGTCACAGTTCTCATTAAGTTGGTAACTATGTTTGTTATGTATTTGTCCACAAATTGCTCGATTTGTGAGTTATTTTCAGCTCCTTAGACTGGTGCACCCTCTATCCACAACAGTGCGTGGTCATGCTCACTCCCCCTATTATGGAATTCATTCACAAAAAAGTAGTCTGATATTTTTCCAAAAAACGTTTCATCATCGCATATCAATTGTCTTAGAGCATTTATTATATGTCTATAGTAGTGAGTACATGTCACTGGGTATTTTCTTATGAGGTAGTCAATGCCATCATTTTCCAGTGTAACAATTTGTATTTTACGTTTCCTGTTCTATGCAAGTCAGATACCACAGCCACCAATGGATCCCAGTGATGCTCTGCACTTGTAAATGTGATGGAAAATGTTGGTGGTCCCAATTGTCGGATCATTGCAAAAATATTTTTCTTCTTTAGTTGCAAATAGTCAGGAGAGATGCGAATGTTTTTGAAATCTATGTATCCAATATCAGATTTCGGGATTTTTTCTAGGTTTACTTTGTACTTGACATCTTTGGCCAACAAATTTCTTCCTTATAGCTGGACTTTTCTTATTCGTACCCACATGCAAGACAACACTTGCTATACTATTATGCGCTTTGTTTTGAAAAAAAAAATTGTTATGTGACAGGAGAAGTCACCGCTTGAATGTAGCAACTCCCATCAAACAATTTGATGGTAATTGAATTGTTATGTAATGTCACGGGAACATGGATCTCCATAGAAACGTTTTGGGAAGTTCATTTCCTTAGCAAATTTGTCCTTGAATATTCCAAGTGGATGTTTCTCCTCAGGAGTTGCAATTTTGACAATGTTGTCTTGCAAGTCATGAATGCACTGTGAATCAGTGAATCCCTGTACCAATGTCTTAGCAGGTGTTTCATTCTTCGATTCATTGCTTGTATCAAATTCACTAGCAGTTTTGAGAGTCTGTGCAGAGTTGTCATCCCCTTCTACAAGAACATTGTTCAAGTTCTCATTTATACAAATGTTTTGTGCTTTGTATAGGGCCCTGGAACATAATTATTTTAATGCTTTCATGAAAACATGCACACACACTTTACCTATCTGATATGCATTCTTGTATTGCAAGCATCTTTTGAGAGCCCCAACAATTGTCATTGTATTACTAATGAATTGTGGCAAGGATTT
The DNA here is from genome assembly GCA_032191745.1 of Picea mariana. Classification (NCBI taxonomy): domain Eukaryota; kingdom Viridiplantae; phylum Streptophyta; class Pinopsida; order Pinales; family Pinaceae; genus Picea; species Picea mariana. The sequence goes on from JASDQU011247298.1 coordinate 55,799, forward strand.
TTTCACAACATCTAGTTGGATATGAACATTAATAATTGATCCTGTTAAGCCCATTTGGGGTCGTTTATAGCCCCAGGGTATGATTTGTGCAAATGAAATTCGCAAAGACACAAGTCTCTCTTCAAGTTGTGTAAGTGCACTTACATCTGGTACTGGTTTATTACATCTTATTTGGTCAGGCGTTGCAAACTTTGACAGTTTTCCATTTTCAAGAGACCATTTGCATGGAAGACAAATGTTTCCACTAGAAAATGTTTTGTCATTTAGTGTCAAGCGGATGTATTCTTCTTCCAAATCAGGCGTGAAAGACTTATTTTTTTTTGTGAAATTAAATTGATCATAAATTGCACATGCAATTGAAGGAGTGTCTTTGATTTGCTTCATATAGGTTTGTCTTGCATCTTTCTTTCGTAGGGAAGTATGCGTAGAAAGCGTTTGTTGGTTTTCATTGGTAGCAGTGCATGGTGTTGGTTCTAGCCCATTAAATGTGATTTTTTCCTCTTGGACAATGCCATGACCATTGTGGGATATGTGACCATACTTGCTTCTCGTGTTGTGCAGGAACAATTTTTTTTAGGTTGTGATATGTCAGTTTCTGTCTAGAAGGAAGCGTAGTAATTTATTTTTTTCTCTCATGTATGACCTTTTTCAAGTTGTGATAACTTAGTCTACGCTTTTTGTTCAAGGCCAGGATGACCTCATGGAAACTGGGACGAGTTTCATTATGATTAAATAACATGTGACGCTTATGCATATTCGATGTGGTTTGGCTGGCATTGACATTGGACCCTGAACCGATAGTATTTCCTATACCACCAATGTATTTTTTTCTCTCACGTATGACCTTTTTCAAGTTGTGATAAGTTAGTCTACGTTTTTTGTTTAATCCCTATATGGACTCATCGCAACTAGGACGAGTTTCACGTATGACCTTTTTCAAGTTGTGATAAGTTAGTCTACATTTTTTGTTTAAGCCATGTATGGCCTCATCACAACTAGGACAAGTTTCATTCTCATTAAATAGCATGCTACGTGTATGAAGATTCAATGTGGTTTGGGTGGCATGGACAGTGGACTCTAAACCAGTCATATTTCCCATCAAAGGTTGATAATGGATATGTGACATATTTTTTTTCAGCGAGATGATGTCAATTGTTCGATCATAGTTTGAATCAATACACCAGGAATGGACAGGGCCGACCAAACCTAGATATTTAATATGAATATGATAGATAGTCATTGCAAACATAATCTTCCACCCTCTACATTTCCTTTTTCATATGGCAGTGCCATGTTTACAAGGTATTCTTGCCAACTTCCAATTGTCGACATATTTTCTAGGAGATATGATGAAAGGTGTTAAAAGATTGTACGGTGTAAAGCCACAACAACTACACTTCAAACTATGTTGCTACCAAATAGCAAATTGCATTGAACAAACTATATCCACAACTATATGCAATAGGTGTTTCTATTTGTAAGACATGGCAGTGTATACGATGCATAATTCGTTTCAATTATGATTGAAGGTATTTGAAAATGAGGGACAAGTAAATATGAGGTCCTCCAAGAATGCATATGCATAATTTTTTATACAGTAGTGGTTCATAATGACCACTGGCAGGATTGACATCATGGAACGAGATGCAATATGGATCGTTACATAAAGTTTTGTTGAATAGTAGATATCTTGTTTTTCTTGTCAATGAACATATTCCAATAGATATATTGATCCACTTAGACAACCACCATATACAAAATGTATCTCCCCAAAGTCCCCTCTCATGTGCAGGAAAAATTGCAGATGCAGACAACCGCATCTTTGAAAAATACGTAGTGACATCATGTATTCCATGCAACTGCCAAAGAAAATCAGATGCCAATTCGTATTCATACGACTCCAATGCCTCAACGTCACCATTTTTTAAAAAACCCAAGAAATAATCTATCGATCCATTGCGTAGGTCGGTCGCGGAATAACAGAAATGCAATAGAACCTGAAATGCATCGAAAAGGAAATCTCCTACAGTATACGAGAGTGAATCCATTCTAAAAATCTCATTGCTATGCAATACCTGGTCAATGATGTCATGTACAATGGATTCTATATCTATTTCATAGGACTCAACATCTAATAATAATAATAACAATAATCTATTTTTAAGGTGACGTCCAAGCCACACCAAATTGGTGTATGAGACTCCCTTGTTTGTGGGACAAGGGACCCCCCTCCGCCCAACGATTTGACTGGTAAAGTCTACGGAGGTATACATACCCTACCCCCCTCTGGATTTGAACTTGTGACCTCTTAAGAGGAAACACATGTTCTTAACCATTACTTGTTTCATCTCTTAAACTGTGATTTTCAAGATGTTTCTTAGCTATATTTAGTTTATATGCAAATAGAGAAAAGAAAAAAAAAAACAAAAAAAACAAAAACAAATGGAAAACTACAAGTGCGGAAATGCATACCAATTCCGCTATGTATCCTTGAACCTTCTTCTTGTCAAATTCAATCCCCCTAGTCACCACAGCATATGACAAGAAAACAAATGTACAGTGAACAGTGAACCAAACAAAAGAGACAACGCAAATAAATAACACTATAAATTTGTTGAGCACAAAGATTGGGTATTCAAGGTATATGATTTTTTAACCTATTCCTCGCATGCATTCTATAAGATTTTTAGAGGCAGAATATTCTTTGCAAGACACAAAGGACAGGACAAACGCAATAGGTGGACGGAGTTTACTCTGGAACATGCTTTCCCTCTATGACAACTTTGAATTCGTTTTCTAAACCCCTTTGCATTTCTATTTTGGAAACAACTATGGCATGATATCCATAAAGTGGAAGTTGGCATATGTGATTGGAAGGGAAGAACCTGGAAAAAATGCACCAAACGCATGGTTTCCAGAAACAAAAAATAAGAAGAGAACATCCGTTTTTTTTTTGTATATTTCATTGTAGCTTCGACAAATATGGGTTCTATGTCTAGCATCGACATTCAAAGAAAAACAAGACGTTTGGAATGGAATAGATAAGGAAAAATGCACGAAACATATGGTTTCCAAGAACAGATAATATGAGGAGAACATTGGGAAAAATGCTCCAAAAGTATGGTTTTTAGGAGCAGTAAAAATGAGGACTTTTCTTTTTTATATGTCACCACAACTACGACACAAGCAGGTTTTGTATAGAAAATTGACATTCAAGAACAAAGAAAAGATTATGGTCATAGCAGCCACACAGAAAGATGTTCTGCAATAGGATTTCGAGGCAGGGACTCTTAGTATTGAAAATTCTTTCTTGCAAGATGCAAATAACAAGCAACAAACAAGGAATATCAACGAAACCATGGCACAGAAACTTACCCGTCAACTAGGGATGACAGAAGCGCAGCTCCAAAACCTGCAAACCGCAACAACAGGTCCAACTGCTTGCAAAGTTGAAGAACAACAAACCAGTGAACAGCCACGAAGAGGTCCAACTACAGCTGCAGGACCTCGACTTTGCAAATTTGAATCAAAAAACAAAAAACATCATCGAACAAACCAAGGAACAAGCATCAACCAGTGAACCAATAATGTTGGTGAAGAACAATATTTCCCAAATTCACTGCAGACAATACGGTATCAAAAAATGGAAGAAAATTGTATTGTAACACACCTGTAGAATAAACATTTAAGGTTGCGAGGTGTTGACATGAAGTTTAATTTTTTCTACCCTTTAAAACAGAAGCTTCATATTTTCCTAAGTCATGGAGCCGCCCTTAGTCCAAAAAAAAAAAAAAGGGAGGCAGAGTCTTTCTTTCCTTTTCGGGTTTCGAAATTCGGTTTTTCTCGAGGCATGATCTTCAACCATCCCATTTTCCTGGTGTCGAAATCTCGAAACTGTTTAACATATTAAAAAATTAAAAAAAATGGGCGGGGAAGAAACAAATGTTACATTTTCCGTCGCTTGCCACAAAGTACTCTTGAATCTGTAATGAATTAAACTCCTAAACACAATCATCTTTCCCTTAGTCTTTCGTGATTCGGGTTTCTTTCTACTAAATCGTTTTCGAACTCTCAACCTTCGAACTCCCGATCCTCGATTTTCCGAAAAGTAAAAGTAAAAAATAATTATTCACTAATCTTGATTAATTAAATCTTTAATACGAATGATTAGTGCCTCACTAATGCCATCACAATTTCGCAATCCAGGGTTTTCTTATGACATATCTCCTGACAACAGGATCCCCAAAGTTTCGAAATGCGAAATCGTGTTTTCTTTAAACAAAGTCTAAGATTAAGGTTAAGTTGTTTTATCATACATAAAAGTACCCCAAGGGGTAGTGAAAGCAGTTTTTTCTTTATCGTCCTGATGCACTGCGATCTGATTGTAACCTGAAAAACCATCAATCATAGACATTATGTTAGCTCCAACTGCTTTTTTTAAAATGTGATCCATCTTAGGTAATGGGTAATTGTCTTTGAGTGATGATCAATTCAGGTTTCTGAAATCAACACACGGTCTGATTTCGCCGTTTTTCTTTCTCACTGGGACTAAATTAGCTACCCACTCAGAGTATCTCAGCGGAACTATGATTTTAGCATCCAAGAGTTTTTTGACCTCTTTTTCTATCATTGGTAATAAGATAGGGTTAATCTGCCTAAGTTTCTACCTAAAAGGTTTGACGCCTGGTTTTAATGGAATTTTCTGTTCCATGATAGTCGTATCATAAGTTCTCAGCTCGTCATAAGACCAGGCAAAAACATCTTTGTATTTTTTAAGCAACTCAACATATTTACTCTTGATCTCGGGAGACAGGTACCTGGATACTTAAACTAATCTAGGACTCTCTTCGGTACCTATATTGCAATCTTCGACCTCTTCCGACTGAGGCTCTAAGGTAGTCTTCAAAGGGATGTTATCATGATTAAAGAGCCTTTCTAAGGGAATCAGGCCCTTGGGTATCTGATTATTTTTTAAAACAGGCATACAGTGACTAGTGATTTTATCCTGGAACTCTTGGAGTCTTCCCCTTCCTGCATGATCCAAATAGGATCATTCTGGTTCTTTCGGTCAACATGCGTTTCAGCAAACTTGTCTACTATTTCTAAAAATTTTTGGAGTTGTTCATCATCCTCAAAGACTTGCCAATGTTGTATGTTATTGGGTATGGAAGGCCTATGTCTCATTTGTATATGATATTTTAGTTTGAAAGAAGTGGGAGGTGCGAAAGTCGAAGCAGCTTTGGCTAAAGCATCCGCCTGTTGATTTTCTGCTCTCGAAATGAAGTGAATATTAACAGAGGAGAAAAAAATTTCGATTAGGTCCCAAAAACAATTTCGATATGACCTTAACCTAGGATGTTTGGCCTGGTACTGGTGATTAACCTGTTTCACGATCAACTCTGCATCACCAAAAACTTCCAAGTTTTTAATTTTCATTCTCCTAGCAGCCTCTAACTCTAACGCTAGAGCTTCATACTCACATACGTTATTAGTGTGGTCAATGTTCCATTGTAGCCTATAAGAGAAAGGGATAACGAATTGGTTATTAGGTGCCACAAAAATTACTCCAACCCCAGCTCCAAGATAAGATAAGGCACCGTCAAAAAACATTTTCCAAACACCAGTGTTATATACATTCTATTCTATTTGTTCTTTTTATTTTTTATTTCCTGTACAACTTTCTTCTATACATGCATCAACATCATCATCTATAGATAATATACAATTACCTAAATCCTGATAAGCAATATATACAAGATAATTATTTGGGCTGAGAGGGTCACTAACCGTAAATGCTAACCTGGTTTCTTTGTACAATCGCGTGAACTGTCCTTCGAAAACTGGAATTGTTGCGTACATCATATCAAGTTGAAGTGAACCTCCAAGTTTATCACCCCAGGACCGGGACAAGAGCATTCCATATTTTGGGGGTATATATGCGACAACTACATCCATTAAAACGCTTTTTGCAGGTACTTGTGCAAGGTTTACAACTAAGTCCTTTATCATGCCTATACACTTGACTTTCCTTGAATCAAATGAATATAAATCTCCATAAGGCCTAGTGATTTCAAGGTTGAGTCTGTCCATGATTGATTTAGGAATCACATTGTGAGAGGCCCCAGAATCTAACATGCAGTTATGGAGCAGATGGTCGAAAACAGTCAAAGTGATGTAGAAAGGGGCAACAATGTCTTTGGCACCTTAGAAGTGTGGGCCGAAAATTATGTTAGGCTTATCATCTTCTAAGTTTATAACATTAGACTGACTTTCATTTTCCAAAAAACTAATCATTTTAGCAATTTGTTTTCGGTATATCAGGTTTTTGGCCAGTTCGACAAGGGGAATAGGGATTTTTATCTTATTGATTTCATTCTCTAGATTAAAACTTCCAATGGTTTTACCGATTTCCATGGTTTGAGTCTCCATCCCTTTCTTTTCATCTTTCCTTGGTTGAGGGGCCTTTCTTTCGGTAACAAGGGTGTCTATTTTTTGCGTGCTTAAGGGTGGCGTTTCCACTGTCTTTGTTTTAATAGAATGTATGTTAGCGGTCTTAGTCCCTTCAGTCTATTTTTCAATGATTTTTGAAACTGCTTGGTCAGTTTCAACCCTTGGCAGTATCTTTTTAACTGGAGTGGTTGTGGAAACCCCATTTCTAGGTCTTAGGTTATACTTCTGGTGGAGCTCGGCCATTATACCATCCACTATTCCCTGATAGGTCGAAACTTCTGAAACACTGTTGTTCTTGTTACTCTCAGTCCTATACTTTGTAGTCAAAGACTCTTTGTAATCATGTCTTGTTATATAAGATTGTAAGCAGTCATCGCCAAGATTTTTCATATCCTCTTCTAACTCCTCGAAATCCTCCACGTCTTGTCCTCCTATAAAGTTTTCTCTTTTAAAAGGGGTTTGGATTTTTTGATCTTCATTCTTAATTTGTTTTTGGTGGTTTTGAGGATTAGGGTTCTTCCTGAACTCCTTTCTAGGGTAATGTTCATTCTTACCTTGATCTAGTTCCATTCTCGATATTTTGTTTGATAGTTCTTTGATGATTCTAGCCATATCATCCATTTTGTCTTCTGAAGATCTTCTTGATCCAGAGGGTCCTCCTTGTACCCTGTATCTCCTGATTTCTTTGTTTCCAGTCTCAAATTCGGTTTTCATCTTCCCTGATGCCATCATGTTAGATTCAATTTTTGGTGAGATCTACTCATCTTCTCTCCCTTAATAATAGGAGAAAGTCGGGGTCAAAATCTCCAGTGAAAGTCACTTTCGCTGCAGGTTGTGAGGGTTTGACCTTGGTTGGGATCTTATTGTACAATTTATTGAATCATTGGGTAAACTCAAGAACTGATTCAAAGTTTTTCTTTCGAAGAGATCCAAATTCGGTTAGATAATAAAGATGGTCTTTCCGCTCACCCCACTGTCTGATAAAAGCATTTTCAAGTTCATCGTATGAAGGTATAGATCTAGCTGCTAGGCCTCCAAACCAGGTTCTTACTTTCCCTTCAAAGGTTTGAACCAAGAGTCTAGAGTAAACATCTTCATGTTCCAATCCAAGAATGTCAACGAATTGATCGAAAAAATTGAACTTGGGCAGGTTTTTCATGTAATTTTCTAGTAAATCATGGAGAGGGACTGGTAGAACCAGAGGAGCATATCTTGCAGCAAACTTTGCAAATATCTAAGGAGGCAGTACTTGGTCTCCTTCTCCTCCTCCTAGACCACTTGCAGTAGCACCTCCTACCCCACCTCCTCCATCTGTGGCCATTGTCGATTTAGCAGTTAAAATTTGGGGGTTATAAGGAAGGGTTTCAAGAAATCGATTATCGACGGGGAGGAAACTTGAGAAAAAGGAGCTTGGGGAATGTGGACTGGTACCTTCAGAATCACAGGGTGAAAATATAGGAGAATCAATAGAAGTTGAGTCAAGATATATAGGATAATTGTTTGATTTTTGAGAGGTGGGAAATCGAACCTCGAGAGGCGAGGGAGAGTCGGTCACAACAGGAAGTGAGGTAGATCTTTGTTCTCTATTGGTGTGGGAAACGACTGAGAAAGGTTCGATCTTAAAAACAGGCAAAACCAAATTTGATTCAGGGGTTGTAACTTTATCAGCGGAGTATTCCCTGTAAGGGGGTGGAATACTTGATTCACCGTGTTGATCTTAAAAGTCATTCTATGTAAATTTAGGTTGATAATTTTTATTTGTCGATGAGACAGTCTGCTGGAAGTATCTTCTTGATTTTATAATTTTTTCTGGGTCGAAAAAAGGCAAAATTTGCTTGTCGTCTGGATTCTTCCTGGTGTTCTTCTGGTTAAGAGCCAATTTAAACAATGTGGAATCGCCAAGTGAAAGATAAAGGTAGCCTTAGAAGGTTTTCAAACTTTGTTCACTATCAAAGAAGGAAAGTGTCAATGTCGTTCTTCCCAGGGAAAAGCTTCGTTTCTCCGTTCCTTGACAATGACACCAAAAATATGTTGTTCCTGAGTTTATACTTTAAGGCTCTAAAGTATACTGTCAAGGCATATGAAAATATAGAGGAAGTTGAGGAAAAAAAAATCAATGATTAAAAGGTGAAGGCTATAGTTGGTTTCTCAACTGTCTCTGTCGAAATTCCCAGTTTTCCTGAATGTTGATATCTCTCTCAATTGTTTCCCATGAATGTTCTGACTCAACCCGATTATTTGTTGTTTGTAAGATAGTGTTAAATAAATTTAGAGCGATGCTGGTTCGATCTGAAAGACAAGGTTCAATGTTAGGCTACCTTGAAATTGTACTGTCATGAAAGATAAAGGTAAAGAAGATACAATTTTGTGTTTTCTTTTTAGGCTTCGTTATCTCTATTTCACAATGCAAAGAGAATGATTTTAAAACACGAATTAATAGGATGACTAAATTTTAGGCTGTTTATTGTATCTGAGTTAAATTTAAAGGAAAGGAAACAAGCATGATATGAGAAAAAACATAAAGTTATTAACAAGCTGAGGCATCAATTTAAGAGGAATCTCACGTTGTAATAGAAGACTATGAAACAAGAAAAATATTAATGAAGCATATGATATTGAAATCTAAACATTTACAGGTCTTGTATCTGTTGATAACTGATACAGAGGAAAAATTGTAAATGATTTAAATAACAAGAATAATAATTTTCATAGTAGAGATTGTACTAAATTGTAGCCAAGCATTCATCAATTAGATATATGAAAGAAAGATGAAAAGATAGGGGAACACATAACTCGGACTTGACACAATCTGGAATCTTCAATCCGCATTTCTATTCATTCAGTATCTTGAAAATTACTTCATCAAAATACTTTTTTAGAGAAAGAAAAAATCCCTTTTTCTGTCTTTGGTCCTTGTATTTATAGAAGGTCATCAATACTTTATGGTTAGCAATCTCCTACTTTTTAGGAGAAAAATAGTTACAAAACTGCAACCTTAATCGTTGCATGATTAACTTTTGTTTGTGTATCATTTCAATTGTATAAGATTTCAAATGATACTTCACTATTTAGTTGAAGTCTCTCCCTCCTTTGATGTTATACATTCAATACATTTCTCCAGAAAATAAACAAAATTTCTAGGAGGTGTCGGAAGATCCTTAGTTTCAAACAGATAAAAATTTCTTTGGACCTTTGGAAACTGGTGTTCAAAACCTTTATCGACAAACCTCATCACTTGCAACTTTAAATTGGACTGTACCAGCCATCTGTCTATTAGGTTGGGATCGATTTCCTTCAACTGTGAAATTTCCGTCTGAATCTACTTCAAGCTCTCTTTGCAGTTCAACTGCTGTTTCACAATGTTTATCTGCCCCAGTAGATCTGAGAAATCATTTATTTCAATACTTAACACTTGCTTATCCAAAGAATCAAAGATTCCCTCACAGTCCTCTTTGATTTCTTTGACTATCTTCTTGTTTTCGGATATGTTTGTTTCCCATACCTTGAGCATGATGTCTCCTCTTATCTGTTCTGTGACAGAAAGCTTTAGATTTTTCGACATCTCTCTGTTTCCTGAACATGCAATTGCTTTCTGGAAGGTATTCCTTGCTTCTTTAACCTCCTTTTCCAGTAAAATAATATTATCACGGGATTTTCTTACCTCTTGAAAGTAACTTTGGGTGATCTCTATTTTGGAGATCAATTTCTATTGCTAGGCTTCTATCTTTGTATGTGCTTCCAGTGAGAGGATCTAGAAAGCCTTTAAGTCTACAACTCGACCTGCTGTCAAATTTAACTTAGCCTGTAGTTATTTTACGAGCTTCTTTTGCTGAGTAACCTACACCTGACTTGCTTATATCCTCTGGTTCATTTCATCCAGTCTTGATTTGAGTGATTGAATTTCTTGCCTTTCAACAGCTCTAGCCTGCTCCAAGCTTTTATTCACGTCTTCTCTAATGTTTTTCTCAGCATTCTTTAACTGGTATTGCAATTGAGCTATTGTGTGGTTACTCTTCCTTATCCTCGTTCGCATGTTCTCCATAGTAAAAGGGTTTGTTGTTTCCATGGCTCCCATGGAGCCTGCTACCTCTGTAGCGAAATCCTCCTCTTCCAAATTCTGGCCATCTACTAAGACCCTATGCTTCTTCACCATACCCCCCTCTCTCATATACATCTCTTGTTTTAGGACAACCTTCCTCTTTTTGCTGAAAAAATAATTAGAAGGAGGGATCTCATCTCTGGAGATAGGGGTGAGATCACTAACATATATGGCTCCCATCTGTGGGAGTCCAAAGGTGGACTGTAAAGGGGTTAAGGAAGCTATGAGACTTCCTAGCTCTATAGATCTTGTTTCTCCTATGGCCTTAGGTATATTAACATCAACAATAGGTGATGAAGGGGGAGTGGACTTACTGGACTCGGGAGGTGTCCTGGACCTCCTCTCTGTTTTCGTCTCTGGATTTTCTATCTGTAAGGCCTATTCATTTTGTGAATACCTTTCAGTCTCCTGTGGAATTTCTTTGGGATTGACTTTATCATGTGCTTATTGTACGAAGCCTGGAGGAGTATCTTCTTGTTCCTGAGGAAGGGTGATTACTTCTCCTTGCAGTCCTTTGGGCAGACCACTCTGTCTAGGCTTCTGGAAGGTTTGAAAAATAGCTTGCAAGTTAGATGGCAGTGTCTGTACCCTCTCTAACAGCTCTTCATAAGTCATAGTCCCTTTGAACATGTCATCACAAGGGGAATTCTCATGTTCATAAGCCTTCATATTACAGTGGGCCATGTGTTTTCCCACTAACTGGTAAGGGTCGTGCTTCCTATGTTTGAGGTCTACCAATTTGACCTCCTCCAACACTATCACTTCAACTTTGGAATGACCCAAGTTGAGTAGTGAAAATTTCCCAATCTGAACGGGAAAAACTGGCCAAGACTTCTTTTGAGCCGTCTTTAGTTCTATTCCAATTCCACCTGTTACTATTTGATAAGCTACCTCCCTGCACACCAGTCTGTCAGGGAGTAATTTTGGGAGTGCATGTGGAGGGATTGAACCTCCAAAAACTCAGATGTAGGAGAAATTCTCCTCTATAAACCAGTCAACAACTTCCTTGAGGCTTCCTATGACCAACTCTAAAATGCAGGGAGGTGCACAACTGTACTACATCTGATGTAGTGGTATCACCATGAAATGAAAGATTTCATAGAATGATTCCTTGGCATTTTCTTCCCAAAGTTTATAATGATATTCATGAATAGGTTCTGGGTAAGTCGAATTCCAACTCCAATTCATCAAAGGGAAAGGATTTGTGAAGTATATAGCATCCATGATGTATGCAGACATATAAAAGGATATTGGTCATCCTTTGGATCTTGCAGTCTAATATTCCATGACCTCTTTCACTATGTTATCGGATAAAATCTTATCCCAATTGAAGCTATAACCTTTTGATACCTTGTGCAAAAGAGGTACCCATTCTGTAGGGAAATGGGTAGGACTTTTCTTCTCAAAAAGTATACATAACATCATTGCCACATAGACCATATATTCATTTAAAGATGTTGTGGCGTAAATACCATGGGTGTCGACCCTGAATTTTGCTTCGTGTCTCCACCAGTCTTTGATTATGCCAGAATACGTTTAGTCTGACTCAAAACATTTTTTCCTTTGAAAATCACTCATGAAATCTTTATTATAAATATACTTGGAACTGGGAGATAGTTTATACATTACTTGTATATGCTCCGGTCTGAAAGAGCCAATGATGACCCCTCGACTGTCTAGAATGATTCTCGTTTGCACGTTTGTTCTCTCTAAGGCCCAACTGATCATAGCGTTATAAGTCATGAGTCGCGGCCGTGTAGCTACTTTGTGAAGCTCAGACTCCGCTATGTCTCGGAGTTTGTTGTTGACAACATGAGGGAAATTCTTAATTTCATAATCAAGATTTTTGAAAATCTTTCTCTAGGATTTGATGGTATCGATGGCATGCAGTATTGTATCAGATACAACGTCTCTGTCTGGATGCGAGATTTCTACATCTTCTTCGCTTTTCTTGGGTGCCTTCTTAGGTGCCATGATGTTTGCACTATACCAAAAACTTGTTTACAGAGAAAATATGTATAAAATTGGATAAATGCGATTTGCTATAGATGTAAAGGATAAGAATGAATTTCGAAACATAGGACCTTTATTAACCCTTAATTTATGTTATGATGAGCGTACTGATACAAGTGATGAAAAAATAATGCTTTAATGGAAATATATGCCTAGAGATACGCTTTCACGTCAAAAAATATCTTCATTTATCTGTTATTAATACTGTCCTATATCGGTGATTTCAAAACTAGAATTTCGAAAATCGTTGCCTTCCTCAATTCCCGAAATGCGAAAAGCAACTTAGTTATCACTAATCATGTTTTGAAAACAATTTAACCTTAATCTTAGACTTTGTTTAAAGAAAATGCGATTTCGCATTTCAGAACTTCGGGGATCCTGTTGTGAGGAGATATGTCATAAGCAAACCCCGGATCGCGAAATTGCGATGGGATTAGTGAGGCGCTAATCATTCATATTAAATCTTTAATTAATTAAGATTAGTGAGTAATTATTTTTTACTTTTACTTTTTGAAAAATCGAGGATCGCGAGTTTGAAGGTTGAGAGTTTGAAAACGCTTTAGTAGAAAGAAACCCGAATCACGAAATACTAAGGGAAAGATGATTGCGTGTAAGAGTTTAATTCATTACGGATTCAAGAGTACTTTGTGGAAAGAAACGTAAAATGTAACATTCGTTTCTCCCCCCCGCCCGTTTTTAATTTTTTAATATGTTAAACCGTTTCGAGATTTCGGCACCGGGAAAATGGGATGAAGATCATACCTCGAGAAAAAATGAATTTCGAAACTCGAAAAGAAAAGAAAGACTCTGCCTCCCTTTTTTTTTTTGGACTAAGGGCAGCTCCATGACTTAGGAAAAGATGAAAAGCTTCAGTTTTAAAGGGTAAAAAAAATTAAACTTCATGTCAACACGAGGCATGTTAGGTAAACACTTAAGGCTGTCAGAACCGTCGGAGGGCGTCACGTTGTGCAAACATTTAAGAAAGAATGCAGTGTGGCATGCCTGTTTACGTACGCAACAATGAAAAATCCTCTCGAAGTACGCAACAATAAAGAAAAATCAAACATAATAATAGTAATATAAAATATAAAATAATAACAATAATAATAATAATAACAATAGTTCAAAGACTGGAGACTATGCTAAAAATATTTACTCAGAGGACAAAGTAATATGAAAACAGAGTATCCATGCTCAAAACTTTGGATATTCAAACATTCAATATGAATGGTACAAATTCAAAAACACCGTAGATGATAAAAACTTTGGATATGCCAACATATAAATCATTGGGAATACCGAAGCTAGCAATAAGACATCAAATATATTATCGAACGAGATCATGACATATATGGGTTTTTTTTATTATAAAAAAAATAATTTTTTCAGCTATGTAGTTCGAACAATAAAAATTATGCAAAAATTTGTAGTCAAACGAAAAACTAATATAAAGTCAACAAATTATCAATGACTATAACTACCTGTTAGAATTAATGATTATGTTGAGTTGGAGATTGGTTTGAAGATTTGTAGGAGGATGTTGAGATATTCTCTCAACCTATCCCTCCAAGAGTGGAGTTAGTTGGATCTGAATCCAGCTATATATGTAGCTATGTATGTGTGTAACAAGTAGTAATATAATCTATTGTTGTGTGTG
>JASDQU011247300.1:23206-36365 GCA_032191745.1 Picea mariana
ATATATATATATATATATATAAGTATACACATTTTTTTTTAGGTGACTGTTATGTCATATAATGCTTCAGATAACGCCCATTGACAGGGGCATTGAGGATTTCACCGTCTATATTTTCCCGTAGGAAAGAATTTTTTTTTTCCAGAGCCGAGACTCTGAATGGCCCATACCAGAGGTGGTCAAATTTACCATGTTTTGTTGCTTCTTCCCTTCTTGCATCCCACCTTAATACTAAATCACATGGGAGGAAATCTCGGTCCTCTTCTCTGTGGTCGAACAATGCCTTCATGTCATCTTGCTACTTCTGCAACTTTTCATCTACTTCAACCCTATGCTGTTGAATCTCAATCAGCTAATTTATCCTCCTGGTGACATGATTGGGTTCTTCATTTTGATCTTGCCATAACTTCATCACTGGAAGCGCTAGGTTTATAGGTAACACAACATCTGTCCCATATACCATCTGAAAAGGTGAAATGCCGATAGACCTTTTTGTGCTTATGTGATTCTCCCACAATGCGTATTTTAAGTGCACATGCCAAGACCTTTTGTTTTCATCCAATACTTTCTTGATTATATTTACCAGGCTCTTGTTAGATGACTCGACCAATCCATTTCCTTGGGGGTAATATGTTGTGGAATGGCCAAGAACGATGTTATACTTTTGACAGAAGCTGATCATAGCCACAGATTTAAAGGCTTGGGCATTGTCTATAACTATCTTTCTGGGGAAACCAAATCTAGACAAAATGTTGTCTTCTAAGAAATCGATTACCACCGAGTCTGTTGCCCTTTTGGTTGGAATGGCTTCCACCCGTTTAGTAAATTAATTTGTTGCGGTTAATATCCACTTGTGTTGAGCAATGGAATGGGGATTAATCTCACCTATGAAGTCTAGACCCCATTGCTGAAATGGGGCTTCAGCTTTGACTGGAACTAAAGGTGGTGACGGGAGCTTCTGTTTACCTACAAATAGTTTACAAGGGTTGCAGGCTCGGACTTTGGCATTAACGTCCGAGAAAATTTTTGGTCAGTAGTACCCAGCCCTCAGAATTTTGTAAGCTGTAGCTCTCCAAGCGTGATGCCCCCCACATAATCCCTCATGAAATTCGTCTATAACCCACTGAGTTTCCGATTCGACTAAATAGACTAACAAGAAACCAAGTGGATATTTCCAATATAGTTGACTTTCGACGATACAATATTTAACCGCATGAAGTTTTAAAGTCCTGGATTTTGATGGTGATAGCTCATTTGCGCATTTTAGAGTTAGTAGGTATGATACTATGTCTCTGTACCAGCCTGATGATATGAACTTCTCTTTGATCTTGTTTGGGTCTGTTTTCTCATTCAGCTCATTTAGGTTCATGTCTTCGTCGCCTTCCTGCAGGCAATTGATACCTAAGGCTCTGAAATTTGACTTAGCTAAGAGTTTGGCCAGGCCTTGTCCTTTTATCAATTTGGTCGGTTTGACTTCAGATCAAATTCTTGGATTTTGGCAAGCCATCGCCCTCTTTTTCCATCGCTGTCTGGTTGTACCAAAATATCTTTCATAGAACTGGTAGGTACGTACGCAATTATCTTGGAGTGTAGTACATATGTTCTGAATGCCTTTAATGATTTTACAATGGTGTATGCTTGTTTTTCTATTATATCATACTTCATTTCTCCGTCTATAAGGATCTTGCTGAAAAAAGTGATCAGTTGTTCGAAACCTTCTTCGTTCTTTTGTAGGAGCACCGTGACAATCGTGTGTTCGGAGGCAAATGAGAAAATAAGAAAATCTTTTAGATAGTTGAGGCTCGCTAACACATGTGCCTCGCTTATGACTTTCTTAATGTGTGTGAATGATGCTTTGGCCTCGGTTGTCCATTTTACTTCGCTGTCCTTTTTCAACATACGTGTGATCAGTTTTATAATCTCAGCGAAATTCGGGATAAATCTTCGTAAAAAATTTATTCTTCCTAAGAAAGATTGAATCTCTTTTACATTTTTGGGAATATTTATAGTATCTATTGCTTCAATCCTCTTAGGATCAATCCTGCTTCCATCCCTAGATACAATATGACCCAAAAGCTTACCTTCCCACATGGTGAAATGTGATTTCTTTGGATTTAAAGATAGACCAAACCTGCGGCATTTTTCGAATGTCTGTTTAAGATGTATCAAGTGTTCTTCATCGGTTTTAGAGAAAACCGTCAAATCGTCAAGATAAATGGCTACGAACTTATCCCTTTCACCGATGAAAGTGATGTCCATAGCGCACTGGAACATGGCCCCTGCATTCATCAAACCAAAAGGCATTTTATCATACATGAACGTACCCCATGGTGTAGTGAAAGTGGTTTTTTCTCTATCTTGTTCATTCATGGTGATTTGATTATAACCAGAGAACCTGTCAATCATATACATTCGGTTTGCTCCAACTACCTTTTCTAGCACATGGTCCATTTTGGGCAGCGAATAGTTGTCCTTAAGAGACGAATTATTTAGATTTCTGAAATCCACACACAGTCTGAGTTCCCCATTCTTTTTCCTGACCGGGACCAGGTTTGCTACCCAGTATGAATATCTCAGAGGTACTATTATTTTCGCATCTAAAAGTTTCTTAACTTCTTTTTCGATCACAGGGAACAAAATGGGGTTGATCTGTCTAAGATTTTTCCTAAATGGTTTGACCCCAGGATTTAGAGGTATCTTGTGATCAATTACAGAAGTGTCGTATGTCCTTAAGTCATCATAAGACTAGGCGAAAACATCCTTATACTGTCCGAGTAGGTCTTTATACTTACTTTTTATTTCGGGAGGGAGGAATTTGGATATTTTTACCATCTTGGATTCTTCTTTGGTTCCTATATCACAGTCCTCCACCTCTTGTGGTTGGGGTTGTAAGGAGGATTTTACAGGTACGTCATTTTGATCAAAAAGTCTTTCCAGAGGAATCAATCCTTTCGAAATCTAGTTGTTTTTAAGGACCAACATGCGATGATTTACGATTTTGTCTTGAAAGAATTGAGGGTCTTATCCTTCTTGCATGATCCATATATTGTCATTATGGTTTTCTTGATCTGCGTGGGTTTCGGAAAAATCACCTATTGCTTCAAGAAACTTCTTAATTTGCTCATCATCCTCAAAAACCTCCTAGTGATGGATGTTATCTGCTACAGATGGTCTGTGTCTAATCTCTATCTGATACTTCAATTTGAAAGTCGTGGGAGGAGTGAAGGTTGAAGCTTCTTTAGCTAATGCATCAGCATGTAAGTTCTCTGCGCGTGGGATGAAGTGGACATTTACGGAGGAGAAAAAGTTTTCCATCAGATCCCAGGCACAATTCCCGTGTGATCTTAATCTGAGATGCTTGGCTTGGTACTGTTGATTTATTTGTTTGACTATTAACTCTGCATCTCCGTATACCTCTAAGTTATTTATTTTTAACTTCTTGGCAGCCTCTAATCCTAAGACCAATGATTCATATTCACATACGTTGTTAGTATAATCTATATCCCATTGCAGTCTGTAAGAAAAAGGAACGACGAACTTTCCTTCAGGAGCCACTAAAATCAATCCTGCACCAGCCCCTTCACAAGATGAGGCACCATCAAAAAACATTTTCTAGACACCGGTGCTACACAGATCCTCTGTCATGTAACCTGACTCTTCTTGCTCTACATCATTTTCCTCTGGACAACCATCTAAACTGTCATCAAAAGATAAGATACAATTTCCTAAATCTTGATCCGCAATGTAAATAGGGAGATTGTTCCGATTTTGAGGGTCGCTTACTGTATATGCTAACCTCGTCTCTCTATAAAACCAAGTAAATTGCTCACCAAACACAGGAATTGTGGCGAACGTCATATCCAATTGAAGAGAACCCCCCAGCTTGGCTCCCCATTACCTAGAAAACAATAAGCCATACTTAGGGGAATATCAGTAATAACCACATCCATCAAGATACTCTTAACCGGGACCTGTGTCAAGGTAACTACTAAATCCTTTATCATTCCCATACACTTAAACCTCCTCGAGTCAAAAGAGTAAAGATATCTGTAAGGTCTGGTGATTTGGAGACCCAATTTGTCCACAATAATTTTAGGCATAATGTTATGGGAGGCTTATGAAATTATGTCGCAATTGATCATATACAATTTCTCTGGAGTCTAACATGAAATTATGTCGCAATTGATCATATACATTTAAAGTGATATAAAAGGGAGCAATAGTGTCTTTTGCCCCTTCAAAATGTGGACCAAAAGTGATGTTAGGTTTGTCATCTTCCAGGTTTAAAACGTCAGATTGGCTATCTAGCTCTGAGACATCCATCACTTTGGTAATCTGCTTCCGATAAACAGGGTTTTTTGCTAATTCTACCAGAGGGATTGGTATCTTAATTTTATTTATATCGTTTTCAAAACTGAAAACTCCGCTCACCTTGTCTGTTTCTTTAGTTGAGACTTCCGAATACTTCCTTTCTGACTTATTCATCTGAACCGCTTTATTACTTATGGTCTTGGTTGAAGGCGTAATTTTATTAGCCGTTTCGGTTCCTTGTGCTTGGGTCTCAACTTTTCCCACTTTGGACTCTTGTGTGCTTACTACTTTCGCTTTGCTGTTAGGTAATAGGGTCTCTTCCGGAGTAGGTTCATAAGTTTGACCTCTTGGGAGGATTTTCTTAGGTTGAGTAGTTGAAAAGGGATTACTCTTAGATCTCAAGTTGTACTTAGGTTGGCTCTCAGCCATTATCATTTCAGTTTCTTGTTGAGAGCCACAAAGGTCAGTATGATCACTTTCTTCACCCTTAACCAACGGTTGTTGAGTGTTTAGAGATTTTTCATAATCTTCTCTAGTCAGATACGGTTGTGTTCAGTCATCACTGAAGTTCATGACATCATTATCCGAATCTCTGAAATCTTGGAGATCATTCACTCCTATAAAAAAATTTCTCTTTAGGGGAGCTTGTATTTTTTTATCTTCGTTTTTTATCTGTCTTTGCTGGTTTGGGGGGTTGGGGTTCCTCTTGAAATCCTTTTTGGTGAAGGAATCAACTTTGACTTGTTCTAGCTCCATTCTGGATATTTTATTAGACAGTTCCTTAATTACCCTGGCCATATCATCTACTTTGTCATCTGTGGATCTATTAGACCCTGACGGCCCTGCTTGTTCTCTAAAGCATTTGGTTTCTCAGTTTCCCGTTTCTATTTTAGCTTTAAGCTTACTAGAAGCCATCATATTCGACTCAATTTCTACAGCGTCATCCTGCATTCGGTTTAGAGTGGCACCCCTTCTTTCTCGCAAAAGGAGTGCAAAATCCAGTTCGAAAGCCCCTGCAAAAGTTACTTTGGCCACGGGTTGGGACGGTTTAACCTCGGCCGGGATTTTTTTATACAGCTTGTTGAATCTTTGAATAAATTCCATAATTATTTCTGAATTCTTTTTTCTTAGACCCAAATTCGGTTAAATAATATAGGTGGTCATTTCTTTCACCCCATTGTCTAAGGAAAACATCTTCCAAGGCGTCATAAGACAAGATAGATGCTACAGGTAGACTCTGAAACCAAGTTCGGACCTGGCCTTCGAAGGTTTGGACAAGAAGCCTCGAATACACGTCCTCATGTTCTATACCTAGGATGTCTGCGAATTGATCAAAGAAATTAGTGTGTTCGGCTATGGTCAGATCTCCTTCCCCAGTGAATTTTGGCAAATTTTTTATATAATTTTCAGGAAGGTCGTGCAAAGGAATGGGCAATACCAAGGGAGCGTATCTTGCTGCCACTTTCACAAACACTATAGGAGGGGGGGTAGGCCCTTGGCCTCCAGCTCCTCCCCCTCCTCCTCTAATAACCCCTCCACCTCCTCCTCCGGCGGTTGCCAACTTTATTAGTGGGAAGTCATAAAGGGGGTTTCGAAAAATTAAAAATGAATCTTTATTTTCTTCGTGAAGAGGAAAATCCGACGATGAATGATAAGGAACGTGAGGACTTGGTTCCTCAGATTTGCATGAGACGAAATTAGGAGAACCGACGGGTGTGGAAACCGAATATGTAACACACTCTTCAGAATTAGGTGAGGTTGGGAAGTTTAACTGAAGAAAATATGGTATGTCAATTGCCGACGAACTTTCAAAAGGGTCCTTTCCTTTGTGTACTAAGGGGATTGTCGGATGAATATCACTCCTAACTTCAGAGTAGTTTGACGTTAGATATTTAGTATCAAAGAGAGGACTACATGAAGTTGAAGGTTTAGAAAAACTCTTAGTCTTCAGTTATGGGTGTTTAAGCTTATAGACTGCAAAGGTTGGCTTAAGAGATCCTCTCGCCTTTAGAATCTTCTTGGGATCGGTAACGGGTGTAATCTGCTTACCATCTGGGTTTTGTCTGGTATTCCTTCGATCAGATGCCAGTTTATTATTTTTGGAGTCGCCAAGTGAAATATTGGAAAGCCTTAAAAAGGTGTGTACTATTTGTTCACTATCAAAGGGTAACACTTTCAACAAAAGCAAATGTCGTTTTCCTAGGGAAAAGATTTTGTAACTTCGGTCCCCAACAACGGTGCCAAAAAGATGTTGTTCTAGAGTCTGTACTTAAGGCTTAGAAGTACAGTGTCTAGGCATCCCAAAGTGGGTAAAGGGTAGAGAAAAGAGAAAAGTCAACCTTCGGCAAGGGAAACTAGGGGTGATTTCTGTGTTGGCATTGTCTAGCTTCCAACGGTTCCTGGATGTTTATATCTTGTTCAATCGCTGCCCATGAACGTTCGATTTCAACCTGGGTAGTGGCTATTTTAAGAATAGTATCGAAAAGTTTTAAGGCAATGTGTGTTTGATTTGATAATCTGGGTTCGATATTGGGTTGTGTTGGTACAAGGGCAGTCATGGAGGAATAGTAAAATAAGGAAACCTCAAGGGGAATTTTTAGTGCTATCTCAATTCGGTCGTATAAAAGAGAGTTTACGGTTTCAGGAATAAAAAGAGATGCAAATCAAAGGCTCTTTCCCATAACTGGGTTATATTTTAATAAAATGTATGAAGTTTAAGAAAAAATTTAGTTGTCTATCGAGTAAGGCTCCTATCAAGGGAGAATCTCATGTATAAACAGAAGAAGAAAAATGTAAAGAAATAACCTGATGAAGCATAAACATATATAGAATTCTGAAAGTGTTGACTGGTCTTATACCTGCTGATAGCTGGTATAGAGGAAAAATAGTAAACAATATAGAAAACAAAAATTCATTCACTATAGTAGAGGTTGTACTAAATTATAGCGAAGCATTCATCAGATACGAATATGAAATGAAACAAAATATGAGATACAAGAAAACAAACTCATAACACAGTCGTGAAGGAATTGAGAATCTTTGTATTTGCTTTATATTAACTCTCAAAATGTAAAATATCTATTACAATCGACACAAAAAGGTCCAACCTTGTTTCCTTCTTTCTATGGTATATTTATACAGTTTTATAATAAGATGGAATCTTAATCATTGCAAAATTTTTAGTTATGATAAGGAGGAGAGCAATCATTCCATTTCTTTCTCTGTGTCTTTATTTGGTGCCAGAAGCTTGTCCTCGTGCATGCTCGGTACAAGTGACACACCTTTCCACCAACCGAGATATCAGCCTTGACGGTTCTTCTTGACAATTGGCTTCAAAAGAGTAACAATCTCGGGCTAATTGCAGCAACCTGTCTTCCATATGTCTGTCTATGATGTCGATAGCGCACAATTGCACACTTGGTTTAATCATACATTTATCTATTTGGACTATGTACGCCATAGTTGCTTGTGAGATCTCGTCTGAATCTCTTTCCTCTTTTTCATTTAAATCAAGTGAGATATTTTCCATATTCATTTGAATCAATGCCTCGGCATTACCTCTGTTATCAATGCCTAGAAGATTACCATCTATAGAACTAAAATCCTCTTATAAGGATTTCGTTACCCTCTTGGCTTGTAGCTTACCTTCCGAGATGCCGTGTTCCCATTCTTTTAATAGAATATTTCCTCTGGTCTGCTCCGAAATGGTAAACCTGGTAGTACTTCCCGATTCCCTGTTGTTTGTAGCTATCACAACCTCTTGAAAGGCGACCCGTGCTGCTCCAGCTTTTCTTTCTCTAACAGATAAATTTTCCAAAACTTGATTAACAAGCAAGCAATTGTCTCGAATCACCTCTACCTTGGTGAGTAAATTTCGTTGGGCCACAGAAACTCTGCTCCGAATCTCCATTGTCTGGGACTGGAACATCTCGATATTTATCACTTTACTTTCGATGATTTCCACTCTAGCCTGTAGCTCTTCGATCAAATATTTTTGCTGGCCCGTGTGTATCTGACCATTTCGAACCACCACCTCTACTTGTTTGAGCTTAGTCTTGAACATCTCTATCTCACTTTTATCGTCCAACCTTGCTTTCTCTATCCCTACACTCGCCTGGTCTTTGGAAGCCTCCGCTGCTATGGCTAGTCTAGCTTCTAGGGTTTTGATGAGGTGATTTTTTCACTTCAGATGGTTTTTTAAAACCCCGATTGAAAATTGATTCATTGCGGAATATGCCCCTAATGTCCCAGCTATTTCCATCGCGAACTGTTCATTCTTCTTTTCCTATCCATCAGTCAAAACTTTGTATTTCTTGGCTGTCGATTCCCCTTCCTGATAGAATTCTCTCTTTACCATTGCCTTTCTCTTCTTATCAAATAAGAACTCATTTGGAGGGAGATCTTCCACCCTTATAGGCCTCAATTCTTCATTTAAGATCCACCCTGCATCAATATTTCCCTGAGTTGACTGCAAGGGAGTAAAAGATGCGATAGGATCTTTGATTTGCTTCACTGATTGCCCCAGAGTAGTAACCAGAGTCTGCTTCTTTGGCAGGTTGGGAGTCTTTATCTCTGCTTTTGGGCTCTTAGTTTTCTCTTCCCCACCCTGGTGTTTTTATTGACTAGGAGTCGCATCTTTGGAGCCTTCGACATCTTTTTGTTTCACCTCCGCTGTATTCAGATTCTCACCCCGTAATACTGCAAGAAGACAACTGCATCGATGTTCTTGGAATTTCATAACATCGGCCCTCTCTTCAGGTGCCAAGGTTTGTATCCGAGCTAAAATATCGGCATAAGATCTTGCGCCTTGAAAAATGTCATCCGAGGGTGAATTTTCGTGTTCAAATCTCTTGAGTCCGCAACTGGCCAAATGATTACTCACGACCCTTTGCGGATCGTGCTTCTTGAATTCAATAAGGACCAATTTTAGATCTTCCAGGGCTGCTGCCTCAGCTTTAGCATGCCCAAAATCTAACAAAGAATATGAATTTAAATGAACATGAAAAGGTGGCCATACCTTCTTTGAGTATCCCTTAAGCTCCTTGCTTATGCCACCGATTACTGTTTGTCTAGCAACTTCGCGACAAGCCAGCTTGTCAGGGATAAATAATGGCAATGCATGCGGGGGAAAAGAAGCCCCGAAAACTCTGAGATATGAGAATTCGGCTTCTACATACCAGTCAACTATGCTGCTCAAATTCATAATTATACTATCTGAGATACTGGGTGGTGGGTGGCTGAAAATAGTGACATGCAGAGGTACCATCACCCAGTTGAAGATTTCATATACGAAATCTGTCGCTTTGTTTTCCCACAATTTTGAATGATAGACATGGATGGGCTCGACCTCTACTGGAGTCCAACTCCATCTCATTAAGGGAAATGGTGTTAGAAAGCACACGATTTCCATAATGTATGCAGACATAAAAAATGAAGAAATCTTTCTGCTCTCTTTCTGTGCCTGATACTCTGTAACTCGATTGGTCAAACTATCAGACAACATTTTCGCCCAGTCGAAGGAACAACCTTCGGCGACTTGATGTATTAGAGGCACCCATTGAAGAAATAAATGTGAGGTGTCCTCTCTCCCATATAATCTGCATGTCATCATAGCTACATAATTGAACTGTGGTTCCAAGGAAGCTATTGAATATATACCATTACTGTCTACCCTGAACTTCGCAGGGTGAGAAACCCAATCTCTTATTAAGCTAGATACAATCTTGTCATACTACACACATTCCTTTTGTTTGAACTTTTCCAAGAATTCGGCATCATATGTAAGGTCGGACGCTGTGGGTAACTTGTACATAGCTTGCAGATGTTCAAGTCTGAAAGTCCCGATGGTGACCTTATGCTCATTGATGATAATTCTGGTTGGTATGTCCACATGGTCTAATGCCCATCAGACCATATCATAGTAGGGGAGCAGTCATGGCCTGGCCACTACTTTATGCATTTTTGATTGAATGACGATCTTATATTTAGTGGTTATGTGGTCTTTTTTATTGTCGCTGGAATCATCAGAATAATCCACTAATTCGGCCTACAGAACATCAGAAAAGAACGACCAGTTTGGGACAGAGTCGACACTTTGAGGTGAAGTATCAGTGACCTTGTCCGAACCTTGTCCTAAAACCTCAACGTTGTCTTTAGATTCTTTTCACGGGGCCATGACAGGAGATCCTGCTTTATCTCTTCTGCGATAAAAATATGTATACATACAGAATTTAGCTCGTTGAGAAAGTGTGCTCTGCATAATATATAAATGAATTTGTTATAACGAATAACAGCTCTATATATTCGAAAACTCGGTACTTTTTAAGAATAGATCGGTCAAATCATGTTTAGAAATAAATTTAGCAATAAAAACCCAATCTTTATTTGCCGATTTGCCTTATTTCTAATTAATGCCATAAATTTTGGCGGTTCAAAATGTCAGTTGGCGTAAGGAAGAATTAAGACTGCCTCGTAAACTGTGCAAGCATCAAAGCATGGAAGATACTGATTTAGCTTAATTAATCTGATTTTACCAAAGTTAATTAATCTTTTGGTACTCGTTGTATCGGGAATTTTTGCTTTAACCCTTTGAACCTCTAACACCTGAAATTGTGATGATTGACTTTGGTTAATAAAAACGTAATTGTGATTAGGCGCTTAATTAATTACATAATTATTTATATCGCCATATCGCGACTCGGAGCTTCGAAGGTATAACTTACAGGAAGTTTGCATGCTGAGTCGCGAAACCGCGAGATCACGATGATACGTTTTAATTAAAAGGGAGGATAAAATCGGATTAAGTGTTTAATTAATTATGTTCATATCTTTATCGCGACTTCACGACTCGGGGCTTAGACAGTGTAGCTTTTTAAAAGAGAATACGCAGAGTGGCGAATTGCTGACAGAACTTAACCATGGCTTAGCTTTTACCTTTAACCTTGACATGAGTTACTAAAATAAGGACTTTATGGTTTCGGCTATCAGGGATACGACAATAAGACTTTTGGATTTAGTGAATGCCAAGGCGCGAAAACCCGATAATGTTTAATCATTTTAATCTCGTTACTGCCCTGGGAAAAATTTTAAAATGATTTCGCCGTTTCGTTGTTCGAGACTTGTGAAATATGTGATCTATAGTATCCGACATACAAAATCCCGAGGTAGAACAAAGGAGGGAGAAATATTTGACGAAAAGTAGAAGTCACTTCAAGAGTA
Organism: Picea mariana; assembly: GCA_032191745.1. Classification (NCBI taxonomy): domain Eukaryota; kingdom Viridiplantae; phylum Streptophyta; class Pinopsida; order Pinales; family Pinaceae; genus Picea; species Picea mariana. The sequence continues at coordinate 34,736 of JASDQU011247300.1, forward strand.
CAATAACTATCGCCACTCGCGTGATAAGACTTCAGAGATTTTGAAATCATAGATGGAAAATACGAAAACCATCTTTCGATTTCGAGCATTAAGATATGAAATTCGAGACGGGCTAGAAAAAACAAAGGTGGCTCCAACATAGGCTCCAACTAGGGATCTCGTTTTCTTTTAAGACAGGAAGAACAATAGACCACGTGACGATATTGGGTAAATGGAGTCAATAGCTTCAATCAGGTGAAAAGGTTCCTGAGAACAGGGTATCGAAGGGGAAAGAGACTTCGTTTTTTACCTTGAAAAGATTTTCAAACTTAGATACTCTTTTTAAACTTAGCCATAGTCACTTTCACAACTTTCCCTTTCCTCTTACTAAATTCAGGTATGCCTTAAGACAATCAAAACAGTTCTAGGAGACCCAACAGATCTTATGGCTATCAGCTTGCATCAAAAGAAGAAGATTATATGTTTTTAATCAGGAAGCCCTGTCTGAACTTGGGATGTAGATCAAGTTTTTAAAAAGAATTGGTTACCAGAGTAGAGTGATATTCATGTATAACAGCCTTACAGATATCTCAGATATTGCTTCACTGCCAGTGAGCCTGTTCAGTACCCCGGTGAAGTTATCTGGCCCCTTTTACTGAATTTCCTTTCACCACTTCAGATATATTTGTGCATTTAAATGCTGAGACGAGGGAAATCATTTCTGAATTTCCTTTCATCGTCTCTTGGACTATATGGAGGCAATCATTTCTGAATTTCCTTTCACCACCTGTCTTATAATTTTCTTTTTAGAGCACAAAGATGGGGGCAATCAGTTTGTATCAGGGGTGATATCTGTGTAATATTTTGCATTATAGGTCTGTCAACTTACTTTGATTACTCGGTACCAACCTTCCCTTAACCTTCATAACACCTTCATTCTTAGGGAAAAGAGGGAAAATAAATTTCTTAGGGAATTCTATTTGAGCAAGCCTAAATCCTCCGATATTGTTGAAAAACCTAGGAAAGTTAGGATCACTTTAAGCATCCCTTCGTTTAGCAGGAGATCGAGGAGTTGTGAAGACCCGCTTTCTTTCCACAATCTGCCTTGTAGCTCACAAGGTTGAAATGAAAACTCTTATCCCTTCTTATGCGAAACGAAAAGATGCTGACTTTTTAAAAGGTAAACCTAAAGATAGAAAAGGGTGACATGTAGTGACTTATGGACTGAAAATACAGAGGTCAAAAATTTTAAACTGACTCTTGTAGATCTTTTTCGGGGGTACTTTACTTTGACTGACTACTTTTAATTTGAGTGAATCGTTTAATTTGTCTTATTTTTTCGTAGACAATTAAACAAAGAAACAACTCTATTATTTATCAGTTCAGACGATGTTGCTATTTGAATGAGGTTACCTCGGTTTTCTTTAATAGTCCTTTAGAGCATGTCTTTTAGGAAATCTCATATTTACCTTTTCGTTTCAATTTCTTTGCACAATATCAAAAATCTTGGGTATCACCTGTTTAAGCCGATTTATTTCTTACACCAACTTTCGGTTTACTTCTCCTGCTTGTTTTGTGTGCAACTAGAATCTTGTAAGAGGAAAATATGAAGGTTATCAGGGCTATCCAAAAGGTGTCGAAAGTTCATGAA